>MU159773.1:112967-130268 GCA_015888305.1 Antheraea pernyi
ATAATATAAAGAGATAAAGTTTATGACATTGTAGGGGGTAATCTCTGAATCTACTAAACCGATTTTGAAAATTCTTTTACTAATAGAAAGCCACGTTATTTGTGAGTGTCATAGGCTATATATCAACCCGAAAAATGAAAAGACTTTTTTGTAGTAGTCGGATTTGCAAAGTAAGTCGGAAAAAAAACGATCGAACGAAGACATTTCTTACGAACGCTGCCTTAACGATGAGAGATATATGATTGAGTTCTAGAGAACATTTGTAGAGCTTGATAATGCCTACAAAAAAGTCAGCGACAGCGTATGTCTAACTTCAAGCTTTTTTTTATTATCAGGGCGGGACAACGTTCGCCGCGACGACTAGTATGTATTATAAAGTTGAAACTCAAAACAGTAACAGGATTTGACCTCAATTATGTTTACGGTTAGTTATGACCATATGTAAATTACATGCTTATATTAGTGTTGGCATACAATCTGGCATTCAACAGTGATTTTGAAACTCTATCGTCGATTTAACTTTACAGTTTAATTAGTGTCGGTTAATCAATATATTATGGGGTGTAAGGGGTGCCGAATAACATCATAAGACTCGAGACATCCAAACCAACCTCATTTGCACGTCGTGCACTCTGCTGAAAAACGAACGAGGCAATGGCGAAAGCGGGGTGGTAGGGTTTTACAGCCTGACTGGGTCGCAATCACCATGTATATGGCGAAAAAGCCCGTCATAGTGATTCGCTTCTGCTTTTGGGATCAGCATGTGCATATCCAGCTTTTCGCAGGCCAGCATGACAGCGGCGACCGGCGATGGATAGTGTGTCACTCGGTGGTCGCCATTGTTTTTGGATCGTACTATGTTTACCATCAGGCATAGTGCAGTCATTTTGCCGTGCTACAATAGAAATGAAAAACTTTAAAACGACTGTCTTTGTTAATCCAGATTAGTCGATAACCATTATTATCTGGAGTACAACCGGCCTAAGCTTAGAAACGAGACACCTCATGATACAAATAAGAACTCCACGAAATATATTAATAAACTTGACGAATAGCTTTTTTTAGGAAATCATTACTACATAATTATGCAAGAAAATAAAACAAATTATAAATTATTCCACTTATATTTTAATAGTGCCACAGTAACCTCAGTGCGAAATTGATTATGACTCTCTCTTCTCTCGTCTAGCTCTTTGCGTTGTTCATTTCCTTTATTCTGCTTTATCTCCTTTCTTCAATTCTAAACGAGTAATGAGGGCTGTGCCCTCAACCATTAGTGAAATTAAACAATTCCGTTGCATAATATTAGTATACTTATGATTAATTATTTTAACAGCTACGGTTATAGTATATAAAAGCTTTAACTATCTAATCAAATATTATTATGATAACAGAATAAAGTCTCGGTTGTTAATTAATTCTGATTTAAGACGTTAGAGTTTTAAAATAATTCATAAAAAAAAACCTACGTTAAACAAAATAATATTCCATAGTAGTTACAGTCACATTTGTATGTAGTGTGAGAGTTTTATTTTCAAAACAATTATTAATTTAAATGCTGATTAATGCCACTTCTCGATTCCCAAGGTTTTGTTTACAGGTATAATCAAGTTCATTAAAAAGATAGGTAAATCTTTAAAGATATCTTTTTTACTTTTAAACTAGCTGTATCCGGCAACATATTACTGTGGCTCTGTCTGGCTTCTTATTTTTTTAATTAAAATATACAAAAAAAAACGCGTATTCGAAATTTCGAATATAACGTTGTATCAAAATTACAAAGCAATCCGTGGAGAAATTTTGGAATTTGAAGATTTTGAATAAACGAACATTTTTGTTTATGCTAATAACCGTAATGTTGGAAGATTACCTTTTGTTTGATTAAGTTAAGATCATAGCTTACACTTTAGAGAAAACGATTCAACCACTATCAGTACCAGCCTGTATCTCCAAACAGAGCGTGCTCACGCCCACGCCCGCGTAACCACAGATCACGCCGCCGTGGTCTGGGGGTAAATTTCGCTCCCGCACACCAGACTAGGCCCCCCTCGGCAGCAGCTCAAGCCTAGGTCCGTTCCCTCGGCGTGGAGCCCTTGAGTACGCTGCTCGCGCGATACAGTGACACAAAATCTTACATCACTGCGACAACATTACACATATCACCTCCACACACGTGCACGCATACACGCTTACACATGCAGGTTGAAGGGTTTTATTTTTTCCCCTTATCAAACTGAAATAGTTTAGAATATTATCCGATACGAAATATATATAAGGGTTGTTGAGGTATGTATGGTTGGTACACATATATGTTTCAACAACTCATATATGTATGAATAGTTAGCTTAGCTTAGGTTAGCTTACATAGGTCGCGAATTGCATGTATCAGGCACCAGCCAAAGCCGAGGTGTGCCGCGCACCCTTGAGCTAGTTGTCAAAATAAAATAGGCTGAGTGCTCGCCTTAGTAGTCCGGTGAAGCTGTTAAGATCTTACTTGGTCAATAGCGTAGTGTGTTCGAAAAAAAAAAAAAGATTCAACCACTATTCTCTAGCATAATATGAGCCATTACATCAAGACTGCTGAAGTGTTTTTCAATTCTTATTATAACTAACGTCGCGTCAGTATAAGAAATTGGCAGAAAGTTACAATTTAGGTTTATGGATATAATCGGTGTTATTACAAAAAAGTTAAATAATTTGTTTAAAAAGGTTTCGAATTACATGCACCGCGCTCGCCCGAGGCAAGTTCGCGTTATCCTTTTTCACAAGTCTAACCTAACGTAACCAAAGCGAGACAAAAGTGCAAGGTGGCGAATATTCAGCGACCGCGGTACATTAAATTCGAAACCTTTTTAAAGCAAGTATTCAATACGTATTTAACTTTTAATTAATTAATAACACCGACTTCGTCGTATTTATTTCATCATCCTGATTTTCATTTAGTACTTTTGTTTTATTTACAGTATGGATAAATGCTCGGAGGATGTGCAGAAGCAGGTGAAGACGCTAGAGGAATGGGCTAAGAATCATCCGAATTTTCCTAAAAATATAAGTAAGTGAATTTAAAAGATATGTGTAAGCGGCTATTGTCGTGGTGGCACGTCTCTCATCGTTTTGAACTAGAGTAAACTTACGATCTATCTATCGATCTATACCAGTCGTTTTGCTATCTAGGTATCTACTGTGATCAAATTAATTACTTTATATCTGTGTACAAATTAATTAAGTACACATGCGTTTTTGACGCAAATAAATAAAATGGTATAATTATCGGTTATACATACATCTTAATTTATATATGTTCTTATATACCTATTGTAGAGTGTAGGCCGGTGAAGCTGTAAAGACCTTGCCAGGTCAATAGCGTAGTCTGTACGATAAAAAAACCTATTTTAGAGTAGTTTTCCATTGTAAATTATTATTCCATCCAGTCCATTCGTCCAGTAAAGTAAAGTTTGTTATAAGGAAATTTCCATTTAGCTAAATCGAAATCATAATGGTGGTTCAGTTCTTATTTGTTAATGTTTGCCCATATCTGGTGAATATATGAAATCAATCCATAGCTACAGGAGCTTTTCTAGTTTAATGAAAATAAGTAAAGTAGTTCATTGGGTTGCAGAAGAAATCTTAGAAATAATAAACCTATTTCTGTATTCAATCGACATTAATCTATCTATTTTCGAAATGAATATGCTCAAGCTGTTAGCGAAATGTTTCAAAGTGCAAATTTTAGGTTGTTGACAGTGTGGGTTCATAAAATCGAAATTAATTATTGACACTGGAGCAAAGCTAATAAGACATATATCGGAGGCCTGAAAGAAATCTCATAGTAGTTCATTCGGTTGCAGAAGAGATCTTAGAAATAACAAAGCTATTTCTGTATTTCAATTGACTTAATCTATCTATTTTCGAAAAGAATATGCTCAAGCTGTTAGCGAAATGTTTCAAAGTCCAAATTTTAGGTTGTTGACAGTGTAATTTCACAAAATCGAAATTAATTATTGACACTGGAGCAAAAGCTAATAAGCCATATATTGGAGGCCTGGAAGAAATCACATAAATCTCTGCAACCGCTGTGGCTACGTTGACCAAAGAACGCTTGTATTTTACATAGACTAAAACACTTTGGTATTTGTGGAATTCTTTTAACCTTCTATTTAACAGACAATTGACAGATGCTAAGTGCCAATGGCACTGATACTGATACTAAGTGTCAGTGGGGCAATTTGGAAACGATATTGGCCCGAATTGGTGTCAGCGCGATATTGGGATAGTGTTTTTTCCTGGCTATAGCTATGGTTCACAACTGTGAAAATAGTACCTTAAATAATTTATCGCCAAATGTGAAGATAGCAAAATACACGTGTACAGTGACTTGTATAATTGTAATAAAAATACACAAAAAAAATCATAAACTAGATCAAGTTTATAGTTTCAAGGCGGTGTTTTATTATTCGTTATTTTAAAGGTCAAAATCGTATTAAGCACCATTAATTTCATTGTGTTTGATTTAATAACTGCAAACAATTTATTCAAACAAGTATAAATTTTTTGATGCATATGAATTTTCTAAAATAGCAAATTATATACCAGTACCATTTACCAATTTATTTGTATAAAACCTTATATAAAATTGTTGAATACAGAACAAAAACACAAATAAGTTTACACTAAACCATTTTGCACTCAGTACATTCTGAATTTGGTCATAATGAATAATGTAAATTTTAGATTTAAAGTTGTTTTTTTGTTTATCGAACTGACTAAGCTATTGACCTAGTAAGTTCTTAACAGTTTCACTGGACTAGATTTAAAGTTAAGATCGTGTTACATGTGTATTTTTAATATTTATCTTTTATGTTATTAGCAGTATAACAATATAACGAACTAGAATGTATCGGTCAACGCTTAGGGGTCATTCAAGTGTAACATTAGCGCTGATGGGGGGTGGGGGAGAGTCGTTAATTTACTTACTTTCAATGACATAGGACAATGGGGTGTTTGGGTGATGATTACATCAGCAATTTTATTAGTTTATTTGAACAGAACAGATTTAAAAATACTTATATAAATGTTTACGTAAGCATGAGGGGGGGGGTGTACGAGCATTGTTTGCTTTGCTGACCAGCTTGGCGGTCTGAAGTTACAAACTCTGCTTACACTATACTTGAACGGCCCCTTACTTGTAATATATTCAATATCATAGAAGCACAGTTTTCACTTATCAAACACAAAAAGAAATATTGTTGAAGTCTCAGAAAGGAAATTACTTACAGTGACCCGATCAACAGTTGACATAAAATACGGATATAGCAATCACAACATCATTATGGACTCACGGATGTTAATGATGGTGTAATTGTTTACTGCGGCTTATTCAGCTATTAACTACTAATTATATTGTAATGGTTTCTATTTTTGTAATTAATATTAATGACATAATATGACCTTTATAATATTTTTATAAAGTAAAATGTTAATCAAATTATTTAAACATCTACTTCCGGTACCACTATAACACATCCGACACGCAACCGGAACATTAACACTAGCGCCACCTCATTAGAGAGTTCGGCCTATAAAAGGCAAGATGTCGTTAATCGGATATTCATTGCTAGATCGAAGCTATTGTTGGTAACACTAGCGCCACCTCATTAGAGAGTTCGGCCTATAAAAGGCAAGATGTCGTTAATCGGATATTCATTGCTAGATCGAAGCTATTGTTGGTAACACTAGCGCCACCTCATTAGAGAGTTCGGCCTATAAAAGGCAAGAATGTCGTGAATCGGATATTCATTGCTAGATCGAAGCTATTGTTGGGCGAAGCTCTGCTCGGATAAATAGTCACAGTACTTATAGAGTATTAATTTGACGGATTATACTTTTGTTCATTACGATATGTATACCAAGAGGTATTTGAAATTACCTTCTGACATTCAAGTAGATATCCCAACGTCAGATACAATTAGTATAACTCTAAAGTTCGCGAACACGGATACAGTTTGTAATGACTCAATTTACCAGCATATTAGTTGACTAGCCTCTGCCCGCGACTTCGATCGCGTGTAATACTTACTTTGGGCTAACGATAACAGCGTAATCTCTCAAGAGGAAAATTTTAAACATTTAAACCGATTTTTAAACATTCTTCATTCGAGCCCCGCTCCTATTAGACTTAACGTGATGATATATAGACTATAACCTTCCTCGACAAATGAGCTATATAACACTGAAAGAATTTCTCAAATCGGACTAGTAGTTCCTGAGATTACCCCTTACAACGTCACAAACTCACAAATTCACAAACTTTACCTCGTTATAATATTAGTATAGATAAATTTAAAAAACTATTTTCATTGAATAGCGAAGTAAATACTAAATAGTAAAGTTATTATCATCGATTACGTAGATGTATTATAAATATTTTTTCTTAAATTTACTAAAATATAGCGTTAAATAAATGTTTTCTCAATTTTAACGGGGTAAAATGTTACGTGAACACCCAAAAATAAAACGGAGATAACATTAATGTACTTCGGCAAAGCCTAATTAATAACATGGTATGCGTTTTTTTTTTAACATTCTTTTATTAGCTTCACCTGTATGTATGTATGTTTGTAACCGACCCCTTTGAGCTCGATTTTGTCCTACTTTGAACGATCAGATTTCATTCAAACTTTGCACACCTGTCAAAGGTCGATGACAATACAATAATCCGAAAAAAAAAGTTAATAATTTATTGAAGTGAAACTTCTTTAGGCGCGCGCATTAAGGTAAAAATTTTACAGATGTGACGTCACGCAGGTATGCAACGGAAGTGACGTCATTTGCAGTAAACGCAGATTAAATAAATAAAAAAACTTTTTATTCTTTTTGAAGTGAAACTTCTTTAGGCGCATGAGGGTAAAATTTTTACAGGCGTAACGTCACGCAGGTATGCAACGGAAGTGACGTCATTTTCAGTAAACGCCGATTAAATAATTAAAAAAAACTTTTTATTCTTTTTTTTTCTTTTTTCTTGTTTGTATAAATATAAACAAGACTTATAAATTAGTTCGCCAAAGAAGTTTCACTTCTGACATGTGTACTTTGTACGCACGCACTTTTTTTTTTCTAATTTACACTATTCTTAATCCAAATTTATTAAATTTTGTTTTCTGTTTTTTAGTTGGATTTTTTATGAAAGCGTGTTTTTTTAGTTTTTTTAAACTATTATTTATTCTGTATAAAAGTTGCGGTTGTGATTTTCGCTTATATATGAACTAACCTTTATTCTCTATTTTTCAATAAATTTTGCACTAACCTAAAATAACAAACGATCTACAAATGATTTTTTACCGTGTTATAAAGTAAATGTAGTAAAAGCCATTGATATATAAGTAGTCCGGTGAAGTTAGGTCAATAGCATAATCAGTTCGAAAAAAAACCATTGATATATAACTTATTATGGGAGAAGCAATTTGTCTGTTACATGCGCATTAAACTGAGTCTCATAATTCACCAGTTAAGTAATAAAACAAACTATACAAGGGTAAAAGTAATTACTTTACTGTAATCGTATTAAAAACAGTACCGTATATTTCTGTTATTATTTAATTCTTTTATCATCATCTAGCGGCAGAGGTTGTTCCGCCTCGATTATAATTATTAACAAAATCCTTAACATATTATATATCAAAACCTCCCTCATGACTCACTTTAACTTCTGGTGAAAACCGCATGAAGATCCGTTTGAGTTTATCGCTAGCAGACGGACAGACGCGGTAGGGAACTTTATTTTGCACTATGTAATGAAGTATGCTGCTTTAACAGCTAATAATGTAGGTAGTTGTTATCAGATATAACTACTTATAATCGTTTTGTGCATATATAGCAAATAAGTTACTAGAAAATCTATCTCTAGTGCATTGTTGCTAATATATCAATTTACTACGTAAAAATAATGTTATGTTTCAGATAACAAACTACTGTTGCGCTTTCTGCATAGCTGTTATTACGATATAGATAAAGCTAAAAATGCTGCAGAACTATTCTTCACGATTAGATCCAACAGTCCAGAGTTATTCAACGACAGAGATCCGCTTTCGCCACAAATAAAGAAATTACTGGAAATAGTGTAAGTAACTAAATTCATTGTTTATGTTTTGACTCGGTTCAGAGTAAGTCTGACAAGAGTATGAAACTCCCCATATATCAAGAAATGGCTAATAAGTAAAATAAAAATATAAGATATGATGTAATTTTTATTAAATTCCGTTGAAATGAAATATACATGAATACAATAATATTATAACTAAAAAGCTGTAGAGACGTTACCTAAATGATATTATGACAAAACAAATGGCACGAAAACGGTACACATACCTAAAGTAATATTGTAACGCCACGTTTTAGATAAAATGTGGAAGGGAGGTGGCATATTCTTAATATCGGTGGTGAAAAAGAAATAGTTATATGTCGCTTAGACACGGGTGAAAAGACTTAGACACGGGTGAAAAGACGGCTTAGATACGAGTGAAAAGACGGGGCAGCCGTCTAAATCATTATATATTAATACGTGAAGCCCAAACTTTGTATCCCTTTTTAAAGGAATTGCGTGAACGGAAGAACGTGAAACTTGGCATAGTTAAAGTTTATATGGAGGAGAAGTGCAGAAAGCTATTTATTTTATACAAAATGCATTAGAAGTAAATTAAATTAATTAAAATATGCATTACTCGCACTACTGCTTCAATTTTACACAACATATACACACATGTAAATAAAAAAGACGTTTTGACATCTGTCAATAAAGGACTTCAAAAAAGGTTGTGAAGGAGGTTGCTATGCTCGACTGTATGTATTATTTTACTCTTATGTTCCAATTACCTTTTTTCATTCTACATTCAACAATGATATTATAACATACAACTATTATTATAATAACTGAGTAACCATGATAAAAACATTTGATTTTAGAAGTAAGTTGACAAAAGAACCCTAATAAAGCTCAAACTTAGAAAAATCAATGAACTATGGTCGTATGTCGACCAGTGGGCGCCCACTAGTTAAGCTAAATAGCCAAGGCGCTGTCGAAGCGGTTATGACGTATCTTTTTGTTATAATATCATTGCATGAATATATAAAAGACAATCGTCCTCGGTTTAATTTCAATGGACTCATGAAGGTTGAATACCTAGATTTACAAAAATATTCCGACCTCCATGTCTTCCAAACCTGTTTTGTTTACACCTAGCAATACATGAAAATCGTAACTTTGTTAGAGATAACGCAGTGTGCTGTACACATAAACAAACAAAGAAACAAAAAATCGTTGAACTCTCAGCAAATTTTTAGACCATATACTAAAATAACAATGGGACGAATATACACTACATAATAATTATGTACTAATAATAATTATAATAATAATACTACTAATAATTAAATGTACACCACAGAGTACGTTATATAAATAGAGGTCGCACTCGTTCTTTCCAATCAGCGCCTCTATAATAAGACTTTCGAACTAACATTGTTGGTTATAAATGTACGTTTTTAGCTATGTATGTATGCATACAGCGGTACTGCGTAAATCGTATACAAGTTTTTGATCATTTTTATTTGTAATGAATATATTCATCGTAAGGCATATCTAAATACAAGTATGTATATGCAGGAGTCAATGTTATAAGTAGATCCGGACATAGATAAAATTGTTTGTGGGAGACAAGAAAATTTAAGGGAGCACACTCTTGTAACTAATACGTAAACAAAGAAAATGAAAACAAATAGTTGAAAATTGTCA
The DNA here is from genome assembly GCA_015888305.1 of Antheraea pernyi. Classification (NCBI taxonomy): domain Eukaryota; kingdom Metazoa; phylum Arthropoda; class Insecta; order Lepidoptera; family Saturniidae; genus Antheraea; species Antheraea pernyi. The sequence goes on from MU159773.1 coordinate 122,755, forward strand.
GTTTGAAATGTCAAAATTGATTGTCATCCACCATCTTTTGTTATCAAACTTGCCAAAAAAATTATATAACTGTGCCATCTAGGGAGTGGATTGATAACCAAAAATAGAAGAGCCTTTTCCATACAAATCCGATTCTGAGAAGTGAAAATAGTGTGATGTACACTACAAACCTATACGGATGATAGACATAAGCGGTGTTATTACAAAAACGTTAAATACGTATTGAATACTTGTTTTAAAAAGGGTTCGTAATAAATGCACCGCGCGCGCCGAGGCAAGTTCGCGTTATCCTTTTTCGCAAGTCTAACCTAACGTAACCAAAGCGAGACAAAAGAGCAATATGGCGAACATTCAGCGACCGCGGTGCATTTAATACAAAACCTTTTTAAAGCAAGTATTTAATACGCATTTAACTTTTTTGTAATAACAGGAAAGGGTTTCTTTGATTATTATTAATATTGCAATTCTGTGTACTTCGTAAGAATACAATCAACGCGCCTCTCTTTTGGAATATTTTTAAAACGTTTACTTTTGCTCTCACTCTAACTACAGGAATATAAAAAATAATTTTGAATGAATTCACTAACTTGTTGTAATAAGAAAACTATATCGAGTCTAGAATCAAGTGCTTGTAACACTTGGTGAGCTACATAATACACAATGGTGCGTTTTAGATAAGAGTTAAGTGTTTCACGTCTTTAGGTATATTAGGATTTGATATAAATTACCTCCTCGCTACCGCACCCACTTCAAAAGTCCGTTTATATACATTCAGTATTAATTATATCAATGCCGTAGTTGATCGCATATTATTTAAAACATTATACATATAGCATTGATAGTTTTATTATGACAAATATGCTTTTTTTAATTAGGTATGGATGTTATTGTTATTTTAAGAATTATAGAAAATAAATTAATTTTCTTCATCGCTATGATTTCACAGACGATAAATAAAAACCTATGTTACACTAATCACATATAGGGTCGATGCAGTCAGGATTGCCAATAAACACTTCGTAGATACTGTCACTATTCATTTGGCCAGAGCTTCGCCTTACAATAACTTCCACATAGGAGTGCGTCCAGATCAGCGACATCTTGCCCTTTATATGCCGAACTCCCACCAATGTAGTCTCACAACGGGGTGAATAATGAACAGCCGATAACTTCCACCAATAGCGTTCGAGGTCATTAGTAACACCCCGATAAAGTCAATAGCGTGGTATCGCAGGTCAATAGTGGTTCCCCGGGTGGCGTTGTAGTCTCGCCTCTCGGGTGTGTCATAGCGGTACCGGACGTAGTCATTAACACATGCTATATGCCTTAATTTTCGGCTAACCTAGAAGCACAGGTTTTTCTATGACATATATTGAGGCCCTCGTCCAATAAAAATATAAAAATTGTCTTACATACGCATGGAACTACGGCCCAAATAACTTCTCAGCCTAATTTATAACAGGCGCGGCGTATGAATTCTGTTAATTGCGATTCACAATATCATATAAAAACTAGCAGCCATATGCATTCATAATTTCATATAAGAATGTATCTTTCATTTTTTTTTCGAACTGACTATGCTATTGACCTAGTAAGGTCTTAACAGCTTCACCGGACTACTAAGGTATCTTTCATACAATATGATCTCTATATCGTTACATTTAAAAATCAGCTAAATTAAAGTTAATCGTTCATATAGTATGTTTGATTTTTTAAGATTTTCAATTTTTATACACCGAGAAAGAAGTTTAAATTTTGCCGTCCATAAGGTATTTCGTTTTTTTTTCATGATCTTCACATTTCAAATGTACAAAATTGGAAGATCTTGAAAATAACGTTAAATATTTGAAATAATAGCAGTAGCGCATGAAAGCATTTTTGCAGGCCGGACGCTGCGCTTTGCACAGCAATCGAACGTTCGTGCCGCTGTGGGAGTTCACCCACAACGGTGCCCCGTAGGCAGCCATGGCCCTCACCACCCCTGCATACAGACGGCAGCAGGCAGCGCCCGGCCCTCGCGTGTTCGGGAGAAGGCGGCCGAGCGCCGCCGCCACCCCTACTATACGCGGTCCGTCCCGTCTAGGGTGAGGCCCAGATATGTCATCTGGGACCCGACCCCAACGTACGTACGCTGCCTACCGTTATGTGGGCCCCAGGAGGTGGCCCCTGCCGAGGCCCGTGGAACAGCAGGGCCTCGGTTTTTTCAAGAGCCACCTTGAGGCCCAGTCGGCGGATGCGCCCGACCACGAAGGTCGTAGCCAACGTGGTCAGGCGCACCAGCTCTTTCCATTCCCTCCCCTGGGCTAAGACTAGGGTGTCGTCCGCATAACATATGAGGCGCGTTCTTGATGGGAGCGCGCCGCGGAGCACCCAGTCGTAGCCGGTTCCACAATAGTGGCCCCAACACGGAGCCTTGTGGGACGCCACAAGGAGTCCCACGTCGGACCATCCGCCCTCTGCCGTCTGCGTAGACGACCTCCCTCCACTCAAGATACGCCTTCAACAGCCGCCGCAGGTACGGGGCACTAAGAAAAAGCGGAGCGCCTCCCGTATAACTCCATGCGGCAGGCTGTTGAAGGCGTTGGCGATGTCTAGTGACACCGCCACCACCAGGGTTGAAGGCCCCGACCGGAAGCCGAACTGCGCGTCCGACAAGTTCAGTCCCACGTCTTCCAGGTGCCGGACGACCCGGGAGGCGATCACTCTCTCGAGCGCCTTCCCGGTGTCGTCCAGCAAGACGATGGGCCGGTATGCCGACGCGACGCTATTGACTTACCAAGGTCTTAACAGCTTCACCGGACTACCAAGGCGAGCACTTAAGACGCTCAGCCGACCTTACCTGACAACCAATCTAAAGGTTTATTTTTGTAATTTCTGACATTTCCAGTACTTAAACTTCAGTAACTCTTTTGATCTATTTTAGAAACACTATTGAAAAGTTTTTATGCAAATTGGATTTTTTTTGTTGACTATACATTTTTTTCAAAAGGATTTTTTTTACAGGATACAGAATTACAGGAAATGCAACTTAAATTTGCTGAAAATATTATGGATAGTCTATTAGGAACGTATGGTTGTAGTTACCATAGCTCGTACTGTCATGTCTAAACAATTCAACCTGAACAGTTCTATTGTTCAAACAAGATGGTACTCTCCTCATGAGATTGATAGTATTTTGACATAAAGAAATTTAGAACTAATGAGTATTAGTGGATTGGATTAGTGGATAGTTCAAAAATACATGGATCATGTTAAAAATGAATCATGCGTGCTGGTCAAAAGCAGTAGAAGTGAAATCTTCAAAAATTATAAAATATTCATATAAACGATACACCACGCTGGTTATGATGCCTTTTCCCGAAGGTTCGCGATACGCAGACGCACACACACGTGTACAACAAGTATTAGGTATTACAATATACCATAGACTAACAAAGCTGCGAGCAGTCTGGTTGAAGGGTAAGTGGTTTCTATATTATATGCAATATACCAGGTGAATGTTTAAACGATAGCAATATTTATGGAGGACAGACAATCTGCACTCGATTCTAGTTCTAAATCAATTTAAAAAAAAAAGTGCTTAATATTTGACCGAATTATTTAGAAACATACAAAAATTATGCTCAATCCTCTAAGCGTCTATGTTAAGGCAGTGTCAATAACCGTCGGGTGAAGTGAAAGTGAAGCCAACCAACTAACAAAGGATAATTTTTTGAAATCTGAACAAACAAAAGGGTTTATTGTCCGTTTTATTATCAAAATTTATTAAATGCAAGTTACCGCTCGCAAGTTTTATCACCGGTAATTCAACCTAGGTTTATTTAAGTTATTATCCATACTTTTGAAATTCTTAGAACAAACTTTACCTAGGTTCTCTTTGTTGTCTATTAGTATTTGTTGCAACATTATTATTCTATGTGTTAAATGTGACTATGAAGAGTCATATCCTAGAATACTGCGAGTGTCTAACCTTTAACCTGGTATTGTATATTGATATTTATTATATATTGTATGAGACTGTGCATATAAAAAACACTATACAATGTATTATATCTCATTATATATTTATTTCTTTATCTCTTCATAATGTCACTTTTACATTTCATCAGTTTTAAAATTACAACGGGTTAAATAAGTTTTCACTTGAAAGATTATAAACGTTCCATGAAGCAAAAAGTTTGACAATCTTTACTCATAATATTACATTGTAACGCGATATCAAAAAATACATTGCATTGTTACGCCAATTATACAATCAATTCTCACCACGCGATCATAACAGTTTGAAACGCTTAAAAAAACGACTTAATATTGCAAATGAATCGTTCTCAACAATTTCACTTTATTATGAAACGAAAGTTGATTTTATAATAAGTGACTTGAACATATCTACAAACAAACCAGTTCGTGGCCAGTGATTTCCTCTGGCATTCCGATATAATAATCACTTTGGCAACGGTATTAGCCTGCGGCATCATTTTCGCCTTATACCATTAACCTGCTATGCGGTCGAATATAATTTACCTACATACACGATGTTGTGTACCTAAATAAGCGTCAAAATGTTAACCGTAATGAAGTTTTTATTAGTTTTACTCGTTATATCTCAGTAAAATAATATGGTCGTGTAATTAACTCAACCGATCCAAACTAGTGGTCGTCCAGCCTTTAGAATTCGACTATAATCGGGGTACAAGAGTTAAAAGTGTGTTCTTCACACACACAAAGTGTTTTCTTTGCGTATTATTTTATGTATAGTATTGTCTGTATTTCATTTTATTTTTCTAAGAGTAAAAAGCGTATTAAATATTTTAGTATTGTATAAAGCTTCAAGTATGAGATACAGAGACTTATAAATGGATGCTTCAACTCTTCGATGGTATGAAAAACAAACAATTTCTATATGAGTTCTTGATAACATTAAAAGGCGTCTAAACTATTAAATTAAAAAAGAGAAAAACTGGTGACAAATAGTAAAGAAAAAAGTAGTGACCTGTATCACCTTCGCCTACTTATATTGTAAAAAAAATGTCGGTTTATTTAGCCCAACTAAATTTGAAAATGAGTGAACCTTTATAAATTTTTCCCTTAGTTATTTGGTCGCTAGGACAGGTGATTACGACACGTTCTAACGCTGTCTAAGCAGTATAAACTCTAGCTAGCGTTCGTGTAATTCAAAAAAATAATAAGTTACATGTTTAGTTTAAGCAAACTATATGGGCAGTCGTTCTGGACGCCTTGCTCTAGACAAAACCTTCGTATAAAACTATAAATAAAACTATTTGTTATCAATTAGATTTAAAAAATTTTTTTTCTTGAACGGACTATGCTATAGGCAAGGTCTTTACAGCTTCACCGGAGTACGACCCATTAGGAGATAGAGAACTTTCAAAGTATCATCTAGGCTACTTTTTAAATTAACGCTATGCTATAAGGGCTAAGCACTAACAATAAAATTAAATAGTGGTCAATTAAAATCAGTAAATGGCTTATGAGGAATAAATAGGGCAAAATAACGGTTGATAAAAAAGAGATTCAAAGATTCATCCAAATAAACAGTTTCTATCAAACAGTATTTTCATGAGAATGTAGTTGTTACATGTACAACGGACACGGCTAGATTAATAGACAGGTGATAAGTCGAGCACTGGCAAATATCCATGTTATGGTTGTACCATGATGTTTATATTCACAGAAATCTCAAACTCATAGTATATTTTTTTTGTAGGTGGCAGAGCCACTCTGAGTCTATTACTGGATTCAGCATGAATGGGTCGGCTCGCCCGGGGTACTTACTACCTTCTCACAGAAAACCGACGTGAAGTAACAGTGCTTGCATTGTTGCGTTTCGTACGGTCAGTGAGAGTGCCGGAGGCCCACCTTCCTTCCTCTCTCCTCAACCTTTCCCTTCTTCCCCGCATTCCATTAACACAGGCTGGTAACGCACTTGCGGCTCCCCTGGTGTTGCTAGCGTCTATGGACGGCGGTGATTATTTAACATCAGGTGACCCGACCCGTCTGTTTGTTTGCCTCCTATGACATAAAAAAAAAGAATTCGAGTTCATAGAAATATAAGCGATCTCTAGCAACATTATTAGTGTTATAATGTTAAACGGAATTGGTGAGTATAAAACAAATGTTTGAAGAACGGCTTAATTTTTCCATATTCACCTGTAAATATAGTAAAAATTAAAAAAATAATTAGATTACACACAATTTACATATTATAGGTAAACTAAATATAGGTAAACTGTATTTTTATTTCGACGGTGACGCTATAAATACTCTATTTCTATAATTTTATATGTTACTTGGGTACTTAATAAAATAAAACAATTCATTTAACTTCATAAACAAAGGCCAAATAATAGGTCTTTACCTTTGAAATTGCCGTTCTGCAGTACTGGCCATTTCAAATCAAAATAATTTTTGTTTGGCTAAAAATTCTAATTTCAAATTAATTTTATTTTGAAAACATGGAATTCTTTTTCCAAAAGTAGTCTTTTGTTTATTGATTAGTGTAACATTTTCATCGCATTTCAATTTTTTTTTGTCATCATGGATACGTTAAAAATTTGAGTAATACGTACGTTAAAAATTGAGGAATATGAGTACCGTCGTGGCAGTAGCGCGGCACAAGCGGCACGCAACATCAACGACGTTTACGGAGCTAACACTACAAACCAACGCACCACCTGTTATTAGTTTGCTCGCTTCCGTTCTGGGAATTTCGACCTGAAAAATAAACCTCGTGGTCGTCCGAAGACTTTGGTCGACAATGACGAATTAAAGACGATTGGTTGAAGCTGATGATACACAATCTACGGCTGAATTAGCAGCAGTTTTCGACGGTAGCATCAAAACAATATTGGTCCATTTGCGTAAAATTGGTAAGGTAAAAAAGCTTCACAAATGGATGACCCACGAACTCAATGATCACCAGCGCGAAGTACGCGTCGAGACGTGCCTTGCACTGCTCAACAGACACACAAATGAAGAAATTTTGAACCGCATTGTTACCTGCGATGAAAAATGGACTCTGTTTGATAACCGCAAGCGCTCAGCAAGTTGGATTCTGGTTCAGCACCTAAACAATGCCCTAAACGAAAACTTACCCCTAGAAAAGTGATGGTCACTGTTTGGTGGTCTAACGCCGGTGTGATTTATCACAGCTTCTTACCAAACGGGGTGAGCATTACTGCAGATGTGTACTGCGAAGAACTGAACACAATGATAGAGAAGCTGGCATATCTCCAACCAGCATTGGTCAATCGCTCGTCTCCGCTGCTCCTGTACGAGAACGCGCGATCTCATACTGCACAGCAGACGGTCTCCAAGTTGCAAGAACTGGGGTTGGAAGTTCTCCGTCATCCGCCCTACTCACCAGACCTTGCGCCTACAGACTACTACTTTTTCCAGAATTTGGATAACTCCTTGGCAGGAAAAAAATTCAATACCCGAGAGGCAGTACAAAATGCCTTTGAAGAATTTGTTGCCTCCCGTCCAGCTGATTT
>MU159773.1:130880-141029 GCA_015888305.1 Antheraea pernyi
GTCTTAGCGTGATGATATATAGCCTATAACCTTCCCTGATAAATGAGCTATATAACACTGAAAGAATTTTCCAAATCGGACCAGTAGTTCCTGAGATTACCCCTTACAACGTCACAAACTCACAAACTCTACCTCTTTATAATATTAGTATAGATAAACTCAAAAACTACTGGACGGATTTTATTAGAAAAAAAATAGGGATCCCTACTAAAAGTTCAATAATGTAATCCAAGGTATGAAAAACATTGCCATGAAATGACTTTCCTCGCATGCGCTGCGGAAACTATAAATAATAGAACAAAAATATGTTCTACAATATTAAAGAACATACTAATATCTATAAGAAACCTATCGGTACCATATGTCCAGCTATTGTGATTATATTACTATAACTACATTTTTGAAAGAAATCTTAACAAAAACCATACCAAGCCTAAAATACCATGTTAGTCATATCTCTATATTAATCGTTATCCAAATAAATTATTTATAATTTAAGACTGTTTCAGTACATATAGATAAATTTTTGAATTATTTAAATCGGTTATTGCATTCAAAAGATATTACGAGTTTAAAAATATCAATCTAAACAAAATATGCCGCTCGCGGCGTTGCCGGGGTGTGGTGTGTGCTGTAAGATTTTCGATTCTGGGTTGAATCGTAGGTACAAGATTTTTAAGACTATGATCAGTTTTAGCCAATCCATATATGCTTAACCCAAATGTTTAAAACAAATGTCCACCCGTGCGAAGCCGGGACGGGCCGCTAGTCTTTTATAATCGGCGAATGGGCAATGAATGGAGATAAAGATTAAAATTTTGAATTACATTTTAGTAAAAATTAAAATATCATTTAAAATCTATTTCTGATGAAAAAAAAATAGATTATATGCGAAATTTTGATGTGCAATATGTAATACAATTCCGAAAACTAGTTTTTTCGACTTCGCTTGCCTGTTATTTGGTAAATTCTTAATCTAGTTACGTTAATTTTGCACATATGAAGATCATAAAAAACTAAAAACAGCAAAAATTTGAACATCATTCTCAGTGTATAAAAACTGGAACTTTAAAAAAAATGAAACACGATGTATAAACGATTAAAATTGGATTTACCTCGTTTTGAAATGTAACCACATGTATATATGTTCATCAGATTCACTTCCATACTCCTAATTCTGAGACACTATACGAATATATTAATAAGGATGATCTGCCGGAAGACTATGGAGGCAAAATGGAGAAAATGGAGGAACATATGAAGAAACTTGTAGAACACTTAAATATCAACCGGTAAGAAGATAAATACTATTAGTTTATTACCCGTTATGAGGAAAGTCGGCGAGATATTTGAATCTATTGTCGCACTCCGCCCGAATAAGAACCTGACAGGGTGTAAGAGAGATAATTGCATCTTAGAATAATTATGTATTATGTCTTTACTAAATTCATTATTGTCTTTCGACCGTCTAGCCATAACCAACCTGCAACCTGCCGGATCTTTGTATTTGACCCACCAGATTATACTTTATTTTTAATTATTTTAAATTTCGTGCCCATCAAAAAAACTTGTAGTTGTAGTTTGCGGCCCGCGACAACATGAGTGAAACGTGTTTGTGGCCCAAAAGGTTGAGTACCACTGGTCTAAACTACCGTTTACTGGTTTCCTTCATGTTCATTTGTTCATAAAGCCGCGTTGATTTTTAGAGCTATTATTTTTTAATCCATCAATCAGCAGCTCCACTATTTTTATGTACAAAGAAACAATTTAAATGTTTAAACCAATAGATAATATGTAATGAACTCTATTAAAAGATTATTTCTATAGGCACTACAGAGTGAATTAACTTGGATTGACACCAAATAAATCGGCAAATAAAAAAAAAGACAGTAATTTCTACTCACTCTACGTATATGTATAGTGTGTACTGTGAGATATAAGTAGTATATTCATAGCTGTGTGAGTAGACCAAAGAAGTGGCACTTACAAAGTACCAGTTTCACATCATTGTTACTGCATAGTATATTTGTTAGTTTTTCATAATTATTTATTCATGCTATTATAATGCTTACGGGAATATTAGAGCGACTTTAAATATATTATGAGAAAATAGAAACATAATATAGTACAGAAAAGCTTGTTAATTCTAATTGGTTTATGGTGGTAGTGCCACGCTGAAGCTATAACTGGTTTCAGCATAATTGGGTCGGCTCACTCAGGGTAGTAACCAACCGACCTAAAGAAACACCCATGTGAAGTAACAGTGCTTGCATAGGTGCGTTTCGTTCGGTCAGCGAGAGCGCTGGAGGCCCACCTCCCCGTTCCATCTCCTCTCACCTCCCCTTCCCACTCCCTCTTCCTCGCAAACAAAGCTGACAATGAACCCGCGACTCCCCTAGTGTTGCTAGTGTCTACGGACGGCGGTGATCATTTAACATCAGGTGACCCGTCTGTTCGTTTGCTTTCTATAATATATTTAAAAAAAAATGATGCTGTTTTCAGACAATATCTTCTAGACAACAATCTATGGCGAGTAGACAAGAAGTCAAAAAATAAAACGGAAGCCTCGACTGAAATTGGGAACTTCAGGACTCTTGCCATTGATTAACAATATTAATATTTTTTTAGAATATACACGTAATATTGTATAGTATACATTTATAATATATATTTTTTAAAGTATTATTGACATTTTTAAAGACAGCACTATTGTACAAAGACTGCGAATGTTTTTATCGTAATTAATGATGTGGTATCGGATATAGAATTTTTATTTACGTGGTATTGATTGTGGACATGTACGTGGTCTGATTAAATTAAAAAAAGGACTCAAAACAACATCACATAAGGTTATAGTGTTTGCAGACAAACTTTTAAATAATAGTTGACAATAAAAATTATTACATGTAGTTCTAAGTCGCCTAAATCTGAGTCATTGTTAAATTCTAACATATTTTCCAATTTGTTTTATTAATGAAATAATAAAGTTGAAGATTTCCAAACAAATTGTCAACAGATGTTAACTTTATCTCAACGGCAGTAAGTTGATAATAACAGTTTTAGTAAAGTTTATTGTTGATATAAACATTATATTAATTACTAGCCAATGCCCGCGACTTTCGCGTGGAATAGTTACTTTGTTTCTAACGCTAACACGCAGTGGAAGCTCTCAAGAGGAAAATAAACCCCGATTTTTAAACATTCTTCATTGGTGCTGCGCTCCTATTGGCCTTATCGTGATGATATATAGTCTATAACCATCCTCGATAAATGAGCTATATAGCATTGAAAGAATTTTTCAAATCGGACCAGTAGTTACTGAGATTACCCCCTACAACGTCACAAACACACAAACTTTACCTCTTTATAACATTAGTATAGTATAGCATATGATGCAGATTTAATTGCGATATTATTCCGACATTTGTAACTTATATGATATAATTATGCACTGCATTTGTTATCTAGCCAAACTTTATATTGAAATTTGTTGTCTATGATTAACTTAAATAGGACTATTATTAGTTTGCTTCTATTTAGTTTGTTAATTATTATCAATGTTAATGATTGAAATGTTAATGTTAACCTTTATAGGTTATAATATTTTTCTGATGAAATTTTAGACAGTTCTTATGAAAGATATATAAAGCTCCTAAACGAATATAATGGCATGTCATTTTTATTTGGATATTCAAGAACGTAATACTTCAATTAAATCATTAATTCATTCTTGTTACACTTATAAACACTAATCACAGTGAATGACGTCACATCTTCCGATACCTTCCTTTGACATTTTTTATACTTTGGCAACACCAAAAGAAAAATAGTTTTGTTTAGAATGGTGTGACGTCAAATGCAACGTCATGACAAGAATAAACGTTTTAGCGGGAATATTTAAAAATAATAATTGATACTTATTTTTTAAACGAGAATATAGAATTAACATCATGAGATATTTTTTTGTACATATAATACACGTGTATGTATTAATTAAATATTTTTCTAAAATGTATCCTACTTATATTAAATTTTAACCCTATAGTCATTGATATACAACAAACCCAAGATGCACACTTAAATTCTAACAGCCGGCACACAAATATGAGTGCATAATTTTGGATTATGCACTCATTTCAAATAGTCTCGCATCGCTCGCGTCATACTAAAACAACTTTAACTCATTCAGGTAAGGTTGAATTTGCAAAATCATAAGTTTATCGCATATAACCACGTATATATATTGGGGAGTTTTTGCGGCCAGTTTGGAGCGCTACTTTTATTCGAGACTGTGTTTCTTGAGTTTTTATATGTCAATGTCTATAGTAATAAAACTTATCATCATATGCCTTAAAATTGTGAAAAGAGATTTGAGACATAGTTTGATTTCTGTAGCGACATAGAAAAGATTATCTCAATCAAATTACTAAGATAATTGGTACCCGAAATGTTTAGTTTAACCACGTATATATTGGGGAGTGTTTTTAGTCAGTTTGGAGCGCTACTTTTATTCGTGACTGTGCTTCTTGAGATTTTATATGTCAATGCCTATAGTAATAAAACTTATCATCACATAAAGGTATAAGGTATGTAGGAAAGTGTTACTAAGTAGGATAAGCGAAAGTCGTAATTCCTATATTTCATTATATGTTAATGAATGTTTAATAAATTTTATAAATACATTTTATACATATTGTTATATTATTTTTGGGTGCTAATATTTTTGTAACTATATCAGTGTTCCTTTTTATGTAGAAAATTATAATAAGTACTAAATCGATGTTATACTAAGATTAAAATTAATAACAACTTTGTTATAATCGAAATAAATGTAAACTGTGATATATCGATTATTCAATAGAATAAAATATAATGAATATTCGAAAGCAAGAATCAACATTAACAATTATTAGTACTAAAAAGGTTCAATTGAATTTTTGAAGTTATACTTCTTTTGGCGCATTAGGGAAAAATTATGACAGTAAATTTTTACGATGCGCGCCCATACCGTCACGAAATACCGACACCCTGAAGTTAGCTATACTCAACATTTTGTTTCTTTGTATTAAAACTTTCAATGTATTTAAATACATTTTTTCTATTGTTAGTGTCGTTTTTTCTACAAACGCAGAATAAAGCGAAAGATAAAATTTTTGAAAAGATTTTTATCTTGTTACGCCAAAGAAGTATAACTTCTAACGCGTGTACATAAGTACACACACACTTTTTTTTCTAAAATGGAGACTTTTATTTTTGTAGTACCGTAAATACTGCACAAAAAAACCGACTTCAAAAACGACAAATCTATGTAGGTACCTAACTGTGGCTAGGGGTGTTCTGATGCATTTTAAAAAATAGATTTTTCGTCGCTCAACAAACAAAACCGCGCATGTCAAGTTTTCCTCATATTAAACCGTATTGAATAAAAAAAAATTGCATTATCTTGCATTTATCTGTTTTTGATTAGTGAGTAGTCCGGTGAAGCTGTTAAGACCTTGCTAGGTCAATAGCGTAGTCAGATCGAGAGAAAAAAACTTGACAGGAATTTGAAGATTGGCCTCTTATTGGTTGAAACGGTTCAAAAGGTGATATGTAGTTTGACGCGTCATGAAAATATTTATGCAATTAAATTTAAAAGCGAATTTTTGACTTATTGTTTGCTATCATTTGCTACACGCGGTATTGCTTGCTAAATGACGTATTACTGGTTGAAATTAAAATGAGTATAGCTAAGTAGTTTATTGTTACAGAAGTTTTTATTTAATATATTATTAAAAGCTGTTTTATGTGTAACTTTTTTTTTTCTCGAACTGACTACGCTATTGACCCGGCAGGGTCTTCACAGCTTCACCGGACTACTGTATGTGTAACATCTATAGCGTTTAGTATATGTAACTTTTAATACGACACATATTTTTGGTAAGCGAACATTCCAATCCAGAAAGTCGCAAATTTTTTATTTTCTTAATATTTACAATTATAATAAGTATCTATTATGATCTGATATTAAATGTTTTTATTCACATTATATGTTTTCTTTATATATATATTTAGTGTAGTACAGCTAAGTAACTACACTGTGCCTGATGATAAGCACAGTACAACAATCCAAAAACAATAGCAACCACCGAGTGACACACTATCCATCGTCGGTAGCCGCTGTCATGCCAGCCAGCGAAAAGTTAGATATGCACAGGCTGTCCCCGAAGTGTGATACGCAGAAGCGAATCAATATGGTGGGCGTTTTTGCCATATACATGGTGGTTGCAGTCATGCTGTAAAACCCTACCACCCTGCTGTCGCCATTGCCTCGTTCGGTATTCAGCAGGGTGCACTACGTGCAGGTGAGGTTGGCTTGGGTGTCTCAAGTGTTATGATGTTATTCGACACCCCTTACACCTAGTATACCACATTTGATGTGTATTATTAATTGAATCCTCAACGCAACTCTGATTGCTTAATTTTTACAGAAAAATATTGTTTGTCAAAATATTTAGTTACGCTCTTTGACTATATTTCAAAAAAATGATTTTAATAATCTTACCAACCCTCCTTATAAGGGCAATATTATATATAATATCATATATATTAATACGTGAAGCCAAAACTTTGTACCCCTTTTTGACGGAATTCTCTTTAGTTGGTTAATATTTCATAATCAGCATGAACAGTTATCTTATGTGATGCATACGTCGTTGTTTAAATTGTACGGGATGTACAATCAAATCAAATCAAATAAAATCAAAAATACTTTATTCAGTTTAGGCCCTAATAAGGCGCTTATGAACGTCAAAACTACCACCGGTTCGGAAAACAACCCAGTCACCGAGAAGAACCGGCAAGAAACTCGATTGGGTACATCTTTTTAACATATATATATATATATTTCAAATACATTATACGTTACAATACCGTTTTTAGTGGATGCACAGAGAGGAGTCAATTCCAGACGTCACCATCGTTCACGTATTGATCCACTCTATAGTAGCCTTTCGACACTAAAACCCGCTTGACATGGTGCTTAAATTTACAGTCCGGCAAATCGGTAATATGTTTTGGGACTTTATTGTAAAACCTAACACTATTACCTAAGAAACTATTACTGGTTTTGCTAAGTCTGAAACATGGGACGACCAGTTTGTCACAGTTTCTAGTATTTAGATCATGATGGCAATGATGGCAGAACGTTATTCCAAAACACAAGTGCACTGGAATATCTGAAAAGCGGGTGTGTACTCCTCAATCGCAGCGTTAAATTGGTATTATTAATCTCAACACAAATATGCTGAGAGTATTACGTTTATTTAAAAAAAAAAGGAACGCATGAATAATGTCATACTGTCGTAAAGGTCCTTGAATAGCTAGCTTAGCTTAGACAGATCCGCGAAGTTGTATCCAAAGCAACAGCCCATGCCGAGGTTCGGCCACTCTGGCACCCTTGAGCTTCTTGCCAAGCGGCGAAGTGTCTTAAGCGCTCGCCTTAGATTAGTGAAACTGTAAAGGCGGGTCAGGCCATAAGCGTAGTCAGTTCGAAAAAAAATTCGTAAAGTCACATAATACCTACATTTTCTTAGTTGAACTTCACTTACAATTATGTACAATGTATTTTTAGCGAACTCATATTTAAAAATATAAGTAGCCGGATAATTTACATTACTTGGAACTTATAAAGATAACTAAGTAGAACTTATTCTTCCCTTTTCAGTAAGTAATAATTCAACCACAGCACCATTTATCGGCGAATTTAGGATTCCCTGTTTTGGTACTAAATCACGTAAATTGTGAATATAAGTCATTATCTTCTGATCTTTGCCGTACCGTGAAGCTGGGGAACAATTTCCCGGCCAGTGTGTTCCCTCCATCCTATAACATGGGGTCCTTCAAGCGTAACGTGAAGAGACATATACACAGGCCGGCATGATAGCAGCGACCGGCGAGGGATATCGCATCACTCGGTAGTCGCCATCCAAAAAGGATTGTACTGTGCTCACCATCACGCACAGTGCAGTCACTTTGCTGTGCTACAATAAAAAAAAATTATAAAAAAAATATCTGATTATCTAAGTCCAACACTTCGGTAAGGGTGCAGCCGTTTTTATTTTTTATTAATTATTTTTTATTGTGTTTATGATTATCAATACAAGGTTCGTACGAAAAAAGATACATGAAAAATTTTGCGAAAAAGTTAAAAATATTGGTTAAAATTCTCCGTATATAAGTAAGTATGTAAGACAGAAGACAGTAGATCTTCAAAAATATGGAGAGGTTTGATAGATCAACGTTCAATTGTTCAACTGCCATTTTATTTTGTTACATGGGCGAACTGTTAATGGTATATAAATATAGAATAGATTGGATTCTAGTGTAGCTATGAAGATATCTCGAGAGAACAAATATATTTTATGAATATGACCTCAATCAGACAACTTCTTCAAAAACTACACGACCACATACATGTTTCAACTATCATATGTAACATAATACCTATGATATATACAGCAGAACCTCGTTAAATTTAAAACCAAGGGAAGCACATAATACTTTGACATATAGAGTTTTTAATTTATCAAGGGTTTATTTTAGAGAGTGATTAATGAGTTAATATACAGTTCCTATTTTTATCTCAATGCGCTAGGAGGAATGGTAAAAAAAAACATGAAGATGTTACATAAAAATAAAACTTTATTTAAAACTAGCTGACCCATGCAACTTCGTCTGCACCAAAACGGTTATCACCGGTTTCAATTGTATTTATAAACCTAAAACCCGATTGCAGCCACACCTACCGTTTCCAATTGTAAATCCAAACTATCAAGGGGCTCACTCAAACATGTACCCAGATGGTATGTGAGAAATCTTTTAAAATAAGCCTAGAACCCGTTCGTAGCGTCATCTACGGGGTTCATTTAAGATAAAAACTAACCTACATATATTGGCTGTAACGTAAAAAAATAACTTGATCTATGGACCCCAGTTGGAACCAAATTACTTTCCCTTTTTTGTAGACGTTTACTATACAGTCAGTATAGTTTACATTATAAAATATCAAGTTTATAGAGTTCAATTGTAAATTAAACGATAAAAATATTTATAAAATAAATAATAATAAATTAAACACTGAATGATCTGGGATGGTCAAGTTATTTTTATTTATTTATTTTTATTATAGTTATACTACATTTCGCGAAGCTTGACCTCAGTCACACCTGATGGAAAGTGAGGGCAAAGTCTAGAATGTTACGCGTTAGTCCAGTAAAATCTCATTAACTCTTCTTTTGAAGACCGTTTTATTATATACCTCCCAAAATAGACGCAGGTAGCACGTTCCATTTCTTTGCTGTTCAAATAATAACTAAAGATACAAGGTGTTTTGTGCGGATAAATCCTCATTGACTACGAATAGAAGAAGGCCTGTATTGCGTCTGGTAGTCCTGACATGCCACGGAGACGGTGGCATAAGCTGGTGCAGATCTTTTACATATTCCTCGAAGTGCAGCCGATAGAATATAAGAAAACGTACGACCCCACGCCGATGTTCTAGCGTTTCCATTTTGGCCGCTATCGATGATTCATCACTGATGATCCTTCGAACTCTGCGATTGACGGAGACCAGCAGATACTTGACAGATCCGTCCCAAAGACAGCCGCAACATTCTGAACATTATTTTATCTGTGACTTATATAGATTGAGAAGCTGTTGTCTCTATATAAAATATCAGGTTTAAATTATTTAGATGGTTCATCTTTCTCGGGTTCGGTCTAATAGTTTTAAGTTTCTTCATTTAAACTTTTAACACTTTTACACATAGAAGAGAATAAAAAGAACAAGATTATAGAACAGATGAATGTAGAGACAAAAATTATAATTCACTAAAAGAAATGAATATACAAATTGCAAGGTGGAAAGAATTACACAAAGCCTAAAAGTATTAAATCCCGAAACTAAACTGCTTCTTCCGTTTCACATAAATACCTGTTAGTTGGATTTTAATAGCAATTATACAACATTACCTATTTAAGTTTTTATAATTAATCCGAACCAAAGTTTGCTATTTACCGAGTTTTCTGTTACTTTATGTCGTTAAGTACAGTGTGATGTATATAATAACTATAATGGTAGTGTGTGTTACCGCCCACCTCCGGTGCCGC
>MU159774.1:10189-56204 GCA_015888305.1 Antheraea pernyi
TCGTATAAAAACATTGACAAAATGCTTTGAATAGTTGGATTTTAACTTCATCACTACAGCGAGCAAACCTACGAATCAACATATTCCCTTATATTTTTATAAATATATTATTTATAAGATTATTTATAAAAATAATATATTTTATAAATCGTATATTTCAAAACAAACTTTCATTATTCATCAGGATTTATGTAAAAAATAAATAAATTTAGTTTTTTTTAAAGATGTTCGACTGTTATCTAAACGCTGCATAATTGAACATTACGACATATTGAATTATTATTGCATACATACATATTGAATTCAATGATTATTGCCTGTGAAAGTTGAAATCCAACCGTGGTCACGTACAATGTACCCGATATTGGTGCAGGCAATTTGAAAGTAGAGTTCTTGATAAAAAGTAGAGTACAAAAAGTAATAAATTTGACGTAGTTTAGTGTCAGAGCAGCTTCGAATATTGACGTTTTTTATTGTTCACCTATATTCTTATTTTACAACTAGTTGTGCCCGCGACTTCATCCGCGTGGAACCTTATGAAAAAAAACAGTGATTAATATAGGCATCTGAATGTATTACGTCCATTTACTTATATACTTTTCTCTCGTACTTACGCCGTGTCGTCATTAAAATTACAATAACTTTTGATAGAGTGAACCGATTTTAATGAAAAGTTATTCTCGGAGATATGCTTTATTATTTTCTTGGTGTGGTTTTATTGTGAACTCAGACTTTAGCAGTGATGAGTGTTCGGACAAACAGACAGGCAGACATTTCTAAAAATGATTGAAACGTAATCTAATTCCTAGACAACTGCAACAATTTTTTTCACGAAAATCGAAATAGTACAGACACGTTAGATTCACATTCTTATTATATGTATAGAAGAAGATATATCGAAATGTATGTTGGTTTATTTGAAATCGATAAACTGAAAAACCGTTGGATCGATCATCATTAAAATTGGCACAGGTAGGTAAGTGCCTTGTCCATAAAGTTTTATCCTTTTTCATTACATTAATTACATACGTAGTATCCTCTTAGTAGTCTGTGGATATTACTAGTAAAAAACTGATATCATTGGTTTAACCGATTTACATGAGTATTAGTGTGTATAGACATTTTAACACTGAGAATATTTACACAATATCATTGTTGCTAGAATATATAATTAATTAGAACAAATAATAAAAAACGCATGTAAAACCGTGGACACATCTATTATTGTATACATTTAAATTAATTTTAAGTATGTATATTTATATAATACATATAACGTGTAAGCAATTAACAAAGCAATAAGCAACGTTTTACAATTAAATGCAACAAAGATAATTAAACATATATGCTACCGAACATCATTCTAATTCAATACCAGTTAAAATTACTTTTCCCACATTTATCTTACAAAAGCTTTGCAAGGTGGCTTGTTGAAACGGCCACGTAAAGAGCGATCTGGTAATTGGGGAAATCCAGAATTGCGTCCTGTTATGGGTGGCAAAATAGCAGGATATTTGTACCTTACATGATACGGCGGGAAACTCAAATAAATACTACAAAAGAAAGATATGTTAAACAAGTAAAAATAAGCTTAGCTATTTATAAAATAAAGTAAATGATCAACTTACGGAGACATTTCTTGTGGACATTGCCACATATATTCTGGTTCATCAAAATAGGTTAGAGGGTGAAAATTTTTTGGATAACCCCTATAATAATCTCGATGCTTTTGGCAAGCCTAAGAAATATTAAGGGATTTTATTAGCTTATTACGTATTCAAGACAGAGATACTTAATAAGATCAATTAATACAGACCGAGTAGAAAGTGTCTATTTCTTCTTGTCGTAAAACATCAACAAATAAAACAAACTTAACCATTTTGATGAAACTTTTCTATAAAATTTCAAAAGTGCCAGTGCATAATATATCTCCGTCGTTAAACAGTATATGTATGCAATCGAATAATGTAGGTTAGACTGTCAGTGCTCAAACATAATTATTAATAAACATGAATGTAGTGTTTCATTATATTTTATAATAATTTATTAAACCGTTACGCATATTATGATTAGCAGTGCTGTCACTCCTTCAAGTGACAAGTTAATAAATAGCGAATTGTATAATAATGTAGCATATGTTGTGGAATATGAAATGGATAAAGTAGACGCTAAAGTTAGCTATATACAGATATTTTATTCTTTACAGTACCCAAAAATAAAATATACCATTTTTTACGAAAATCTAATTAAAATCATATACATATTATCACACTTATTGTAGTCATTTCTATTATTCATATTCTCAGTAAAGGAATCTTTAAGATAACTTATATTCCCAAAGCTATTCTAGAAATAAGTTTCTTCTTTATATAATTATATTATTTGTAGGTAAAGTAGAAACTGGAAACTGCCAACACTATATTTAGTCTGTATCAGCTGTCAAATGTCAAAACATTCGTAATTTTTGTTTCTATTTTTATAATAATATAAAAATATTTATTTATTATCGACATAGATTTTATACCGGTCTTTATAACAAATGAAAATACATACACGTGCGCAAATATTACATGGGATAATGATACACAACACAATTCATTTGTAGCCCATCGTTATTTTGGATAGTATACGTACTATTTTTGTCTGCTCTACATTCAGTGTATTGAAATAAATTTTGACACCCAGGAGAAGAATGTTCCTGTATGGTGAGTTCATTAGACTTTATTTTGTTTCCTGGACACGTTCTAGCTCTAATGTTAGGTTATAACTACGTTTCGCTTTTTCTCCTTCACGTATGGCGTGGGAGATATGGAAATCATCATTTTTGCGATACTGTGTAGCAACATAGTTGATCATTTATGTACATTGAAAGCAGTGAAAATTATACCTTACCGGGTTATTAGTTAATCTGAGAATTCATTATCCTAATTAATTATATTTGGTGTTTGTATTTACATGACTATTCTGTTTACCATATACATTGCTGTCTATACGCTAATCAAAGCATTGAACGCATTTATAATTATACATGGTAATAACATTTGTAATTCCTTATATTTTTTAATAAATAATCAGTGAATTAAACTACAGTATGATGCTACGTTTATTCATTGTTCTTCCTATGTTATTCTTTAGTTGATTAGTGAATAGTCGAATTTTGATAACAAGTATATTTTGGATGTTATAATTAATTTTTCTTCAATTTTACTAACTATTTTTATGTGTTGATGTAATAAGAAAATAACAATAGAAAGTTATGTTAAAGTTATATATAGAGAAACATACAACACTATAATATGGTTCAAGGGATGAAAATTTATTCAATATTGAAGTATATACCAAATAATAATAATATGAAAAATCTGGTATTAATTTTAAATATAGTCTGTTGTCCAAATTTTAGTTATAATGGGATATAATACTTTTGTATTGAATCCAAATGTCGTTGACAGTTATCCTGTAAAAAGGATTGAAGTGACATACAGTAAAATTTGATGTGAATTTATTTCATAGTAGCTGACCTGTGCCCACCTCATTGGGCTGTAAACATTTATGCTTGTGATGAAATGATGAGTGTGATTCGGTTAGTACTGAGTGATATGTATTTTGATAACTCGTAATTGTTGATAATATGACCAACTAAACTACTTTTTGTGACCTAAATATAAAAGTTAGACATATGCTGTTGATGACTTTTTGTAGGCATTATCAAGCTCTACAACTTTTCTCTAGAACTCAATCATGTATCTCGCAATTTTAAGGCAGCATTCATAAGAAACCTTTTCGTTCAACAGTTTTTTCTTTGACTTACTTTGCAAATCCGACTACCACAAAAATGTCTTTTCACATCTCGATTTCCTATTGGTAAAAGAATTTTCAAAATTGGTTCAGTAGACTCAGATACTACCCCCTACAACCTCAGAAACTTTACCTCTTTATAATATTAGTATAGATAATATAATTAGTTAATAGCTTGCGCCCGCGACTTTGTATGCGTGGAGTAGTTATTTTGGGCTAAGACGCAGCGGAATCTCTGAAAAGGAAAAAAATGCCCCGATTTTAAAACATTTTTCATTGTTGTTCCGCTCCTATTGATCTTAGCATGATGATATGTAGCCTATGACAATCACAAATAACGTGGCTTTATATTGATAAAAGAATTTTCAAAATCGGTTCAGTAGTTCCTGAGATTACCCCTTACAACGTCACAATGTCACAAACTTTACCTCTTTATGATATTAGTATAGATAATTTGCTAATAAATGTTAGTTTTTTCAGATACAAAAGAAACTGAATTTATTAATGAAATGTGAGTTGCAATTGTATGTTTAAGTTATCAACATGATATCAGTTAAATAGATAAAGTTTTGTGATACAGTCTATCATTTCAAATTAACCATATGAGTACTTGTTATCATTTATTTTTATCAACTTATATACAATACTAAATGGTGGTAACATATTAATGGTGGTAGAGTCACTCTGAAATTATTACTGGTTTCAGCATGAATGGGTCGGCTCGTCCGGGGTAGTACCACCCTCTCATAGT
The DNA here is from genome assembly GCA_015888305.1 of Antheraea pernyi. Classification (NCBI taxonomy): domain Eukaryota; kingdom Metazoa; phylum Arthropoda; class Insecta; order Lepidoptera; family Saturniidae; genus Antheraea; species Antheraea pernyi. The sequence continues at coordinate 14,739 of MU159774.1, forward strand.
AAACCGACGTGACGTAACAGTGCTTGCATTGTTTCGTTCGGTCAGTGAGAGCGCCGGAGGCCCACCTCCCTTCCCCTCTCCTCTCCCTCCCCTAAGCCTTCACCCTGAAAGGTTACAACGCACTTGTGACTCCTGGTGTTGTTAGTGTCCATGGACGGTGGTGATCACTTAACATCAGGTGACCCACTTGTTCGTTTGCCACCTATGACATAAAAAAAAAAACAAATAATTGTAATTATAAGATATTTTTATGGCAGATAGTTATCACTAATATTTTTCTTGTAGTAACAATTTTTACACCATACTTATAGACTAAACTAATCTCATTTAACCTCATTAGTTTGCAAACTTCAAATAAACATCAATTAGTTGGTCATTACTTATCAGTAATCCATATAAATAATAATCAATTACCAAATGTATGTAAGTGTATCACTTGAGAATGCCTACAGCTATTTAACTACTTCTTGTTCATTGTTGTATTCTTAATGGTCCAGTTTTATAACAACACTGAAGGGACTACTCAAATTTAGCCGTAAAAGCTGATAGAACTGATAGTCGTTACAACTGGTGATGTTTTCGAGAGACTGCATTTAGCCGGGACCTTTGTTCTAGGTCAATATATATGTTGTTCTAAATTATGTCGCAATAAATGGTTTTGACTGTAATTTGATTTCAAAATTTTTCATATAAAAAGTAAAAGACAGAGAACTATAAAAGTATTTATTGACATCATAGATAGTTTTCATTTAATTACATAGTCATGCTCTTAAAGGAAGATCTGGTGTGATTTTCTTCATTAGTAAATCTGTGCAAAGCCAAGGAGGGCAACTTTACAATATATGTGAATGTTATTAAAGTTAATTATTTGATAGTGTAAGTTGATAAGATAGATGAGTGATTCATAATTATTATTTTTTCAAACTGACTACACTGTTAGCCTGGCAAGGCCTTTACTGTTTCACCGGATTACAAGAGTGATTCATAATAAGAAGTAGATATCTACTGAGTTACCCTTGGAGAATCCACATTATAAGTGGGTTTAAATTATGTGTTTGTTGTATTGGCATTTTTTCTGAACATTAACATTTTATGCCATAATGATACTGTAACTGCACTTGTAAGTGTAGTTAAAGAAAACTAGCAGATATTCAGATTCAATTGCTTGTCAGTTTCCATATATTATTTACTTTGACCATGACAATCTCTAATAAGCCATCAAATTTCATATGAGAAGGTTTTAACAGTTATTATGAATGCATTGGTTTTGTGAATGGCCTTAGAGGTTTAATCTTTGACCTCAAAACACCTCACAGTATGCTGTTACGAAAAGCTATAAAAATTCCAATACCAATATTAATAGGATTTCAAAGAATATTTTATACATATGTGGGTATCTCCATTATGTGAGTGTAAATAATAGCTCTAGATTAAGTTTTTTTTTTTTAAAACAACCTCGTTATAAAGAACTAGCCGACCCGTGCCCACTTCGTTGGGCGGTAATACGTAAGCGTGGAACTGTTATTTTGCGCTAAAATGCAGCGGAAGCTCTGAAAAGGAAAAAATACCTCGATTTTGCAACATTCTTCATTGCTGCTCCGCTCCTATGGGTGTTAGCGTTATGATATATTGCCTATAACTTTCCCTGATAAATGAGCTATATAACACTAAAAGAATTTTCCAAATCGGACCAGTACTTCCTGAGATTACCCCTTACAACGTCACAAACTCACAAATTCACAAACTCTACCTCTTTATAATATTAGTATAGATTTTCAACTATCAAATAAAGTGTAAATACCTCTAATTAACGAATTTTGTCAACTCACAACATGTATATAAATTTTTTATTTTGATCTTGATTATTAATCTAAGGGGAAAAATATGTTACTTACCTAATTGTTTTTAAATAGCAAATACGTTGAGTAATTTGATAAAAATGTATAAGTAGAAGTTGTTCGTTATAACAAGATGAGTATGTAATGTTGAGATGAATAAAACTATGTATTTCTTTACCTCTTTATAACAAATTTTAGACCAACCTTACCTCAATATAACAAAGCTCACTTTAAGAAATTACTTGATATAACGAATATTTTCGAGTTACTGTCAGATTTGTTATATCGAGGTTGCACTGTATAACTACCGACTTTCAAGGATTTTTTAATAAAAAAGATCAGTATATATACAAAAAGAAAAAAAATCATTGAACAAAAAAGTGCATACTTAAATTTTTATTTGGTGAAAAAAATTATAAGCTAAATTCAACTCTATATAAAGATGTTTTCAGTATGAAAGATATGTATCATCATCATCATTACCCTTATCCCACCTAAGTAAGGTCGGCACAACATGTTTTCTTTTTCCACTCTCTCCTGTCAAATGTCATCTCAGTATTCACACCTTTCACGCAGTCCATCCATACCTTAGAGATGCATAAAGCATTATAAATAATTAAATCTAAAAAGACTGATTTCATTAAAGTCTTCTTCTTAAAATGGCAACATGTGTGCGCACACAATTTTACCAATGTCAAGTGAATGGAGCCATAAACAATCGAAGTTGCGCCAAAGTCATTGGTAGGATATTTAAGTATTGACTGTACAAAGTCAACAGTCTTTAAGATACTCACCAGTAATATCTGTATAATAAGATGGATTAAATCTAACTATTATTTTTACTTATATTTCATTTAAAGTTACAAAGTGTATTTTTTATTAAATTGATATGTTAAAGGTTTTACAAGTGCCCATTTTATAAATAAATTAGTTGACCTGCGACACCTGTTATATAGCAAATAAAGAGATCCTAAGTAATTACGGATTATTGAATGAAAAAAATATGAAGAAGTGCTGGTAGGTTGAAAATTTGGTGTTTATATGATTTTTATATGACAATAAAGTAAAAAATAAGAATTCAGGTTATCAATATAAAAAAATTAGACCTCGACAACAGCACTACTTACCAGGTCAAACTATAACTAAGAACTAGGTGATCTCATAAGTACAAACAAATCATTAGAATCAGTCAAGCTGTGTAAGAAGAATTGTGAATACACGCCCATGGAAACTATATATAAATGGATATATATGGAATCTTTAAAACACATCAAACTTCCACTGAAAGTATTATATCATTATTTTAGATTAAAGCCTTGTCATTTACCTATCCATTACCTATTATATTACCTAGATGGTAAATAATGATAAGTTGTCAAGGAATATATAATTATATTTTTAAATTGCTCAGTCTAGGTAGGTACAAAAAGCCACAAAGGATTTTCGGGAACTCACTTTCCATTTAACACCAATAATGACTGGCTCATTCTATTGAACTTTAGTCTGTTTTATGCTTGTTAGTCATAATTTATAATAGTAGTTGTATTAAGGTACATGTTATTTGATCCTGAAGTGTAACATAATCCTCATAATGATGCAACATTGTTATATGTAAACAAGGCATGTGACTCATAATTGTTGATAGTCTCATTGTTATGTGTTGTTTGATGATGTTTTTGTTTGATAATAACATTTTTTATTGTCATGGATACCTTTCCATTTATATAATATTTTATTTATAGAGACAAGTTTTATTGACAAATTTCACCAATTGCATCCACATGATTTGCATTGTTCGTAACTACATTTCAATTTATCAGCTTATTCCACTGTAGTCAATCTCTGTAATTTCTGGTGAAGAACTGAAGAAGTTATTGCACATATCTAATTTTTTTGCATACTTGTATTGGCATATCCTTTATTCTTTTTATTGTTAAGGCATTTTATAAAAGTGAATTGGTTAAGTAGTCCGGTGAAGCTGTAAAGACCTAGCCAGATCAATAGCATAGTCATTTCGAAAAAAAAAAGGAAAAAAGAATTGGATAATTAAAGTATTTATCTTTATAAAAAGAACTAGCAAAATGACTGTACTTTGGATTTCTGTCCACAGTTTTGATGGAGTTTAAAAGAGTATTTATGTGTAATCAGTATAAAACAAAGTCCCCTACCGCGTCTGTCTGTCTGTCTGTTCGCGATAAACTCAAAAACTACTGAACAAATTTTCAAGCGGTTTTCACCAGTGGATAAAGTGATTCATGAGGAACGTTTTGGTATATAATTTGTTAAGGGTTTTTTTTATAATCAGGGCGGGACCACGTCTGCCGGGCCCTCGCTAATATATTATATGTTACATTTATTTTGGTACATGTTGCCTCTAAAAGAAATTAAAAGCATATATTATTTTTCCTTACAGCCGATTCTGAAAAGGTGTCATTGTCATGGTAATAATGACGTGCACGGTAGGCATGGGCGACGCGGTACTCCGAGAGCGACTGCCAGCCCTCTGGAGGCGTATTGAGGATGCACATTACAGTTACCTCGAAACAGAGGATAGCCCAGAGAAGTTTGAACAGAAAAAGAAGTTAGAAGGTATAGTTTCGATTTTTTTCTTATACAATTGCACACAAATGCATCTTTAAAGTTTAGTCTCATGAGAGTTTCATGTATCTCCTAACATCAAATGGACTATATACTATTACAAAAAGTATAAACTTGAATACTTACTAAAATTCATGCAGGTTATTATACTCCATGGTTAGGTCCAATGTATAATAATAACATGCGGTTTATATTTTACTTGTAATGTAGAAGAAAATCTTGTAAACCATAGTCACAGCTATACAGAATAGAAAATTTATCTATTGGGAAATGCAGTAGTGTATATGTGTTTTTCTTAAATGTAACATACAATAGGTAGCAATCAAAATCAATAACAAAGTGGTAAACAATAATAATTATAGAAACAGAAGAAAATTCTTACATAGTTTACTGACGTTTGAACGTGCGTATTAATGTGTGCGTGCGTGCGTGCGTCGGCGCGTGCGGACATACGTACGTACGTAGTTATATCTTTTTAATGTATTGTATTTATATTTTACCGCATTGTATTTGCATTATTTCATTTTTAGATGCAATGGAACAGAAAAACAAAAGAGATGTATCAAAATCACACAATTTATATTATTCGAAATTAATTATGCACATAACTATAAAATAATACTACAACATATTGCTGTATGAAACAGATCAATTAAAATTGTTGCCTCTCTCAAATATGTCCAATTTATTCTCTGTATCTTTTATCATTGCCACACTTTATTCAAAGTTATTTGAAAAACGAGAGTTGCTAATTTAATAATTGTAATTAATTTGTTATTTTGCAGATTATGTAATAGAGTACCTATCGTTAGTGCCTCACGAATGCAAGTTTGGCTTGACCGAGACCGGCAAAGTGTTTCAACGAACAGTGAACGAACTGCACGACTTCAGCGCGTACCGGGCTGGGTTAGGATGGGCGGCGTTGGCCAGGTATGCGGCCAATCTGCTCGCTCAACCCTGGAGGAAAGAATATAAAATTATAAGGGTATGTAAACTTATTAATTGTATTTAAAACATAACAGAAACAATTCAAAATTGATATGATAAAGAGACAGTGTGAATTACATTAAAACCTAACAGTAACATACTGATAACCTATTGAACATAAAATAGCCTGTCATCCGCTAAATCGGTCCAGCCGTTTCGGAGATTACCCGAAACAAACAGACAGACTAAAATGAAAAAAATTGAATATTTGTTATCCGTATTGTGTATACATTGATATCCAATTAATATAAATTTGTTATTTTGATATTACATACACACACTTAACTTTTCCTATATGTATAGATACCATAGATTAAATAAATAGATATATATATATATATATTTATTGTCATAGGAGGCAAACGAAGTGGGAACTGGTGTGTCACCTGATGTTAAGTGATCACCACCGTCCATAAACACTAGCAACACCAGGGGAGTCGCAAGTGTTGACAGCCTTTGTATGGGGGAGGGGTAGGGAAAAGAGAAAGGGGAAGGAAAAAGGGGAAAGACGGTGGGCCTCCGGTGCTCTCACTGAACGAACGAAACGCAACAATGCAAGCACTGTTACTTCACGTCGGTTTTCTATGAGAGGGTGGTATTACCTCGGGCGAGCCGACCCATTCATGCTGAAACTAGTAAACCTTCAATAATTCCATAATCTCACCTGATGTTGTATGATGGTGTAGTCTAAGGTGGTAAAGACGCTAAACCAAGAGAAGGCTCTCAAGTGAAGCTGCCGGAATACACCTATAGGTGCTCGGCAACGTATGCAACAGTAACTTGAAAGTTATAGCTAGCCAGGCGGACTTAGACTAAACCCTAATACTATGCATATATGGCATGGTGTTAGGGCATGTTTTAGTTCTTACCTGATTAGTTTAAAAGCTATGACGAAAGTAAAAAATGTAGCCTTTATAACTCATCAATATATTTGAGCGTCTCTCTCTCTCGTCTCTCTCTTCCGTGCTTAACTTCTCCACTTCGATCTGCCCTTGACATTGTCTTCGCTAACATTGCACTCGTTCGTGTCCTATAAAACTATACCCTTCCAATTTGTTTTGGGCCTGCCTCTGGGTCTTGGACCAGGAAGGGACAGTTGGAGTATTAAATTCCCTACGTAGTCTGGTGGCTGTGACGTGCAAATTTTTTTTAAATAATTGTATATTAATAGATGAGTAACTAAAGAGAACAACAAAAAATAACATAATAACCCCATAAAAAATTAAAAACGAACCACTGGCCTAACCATAGTTTTCTATCGGTGAAAAATGTTTGCAACAGGATTAGTAATCCTAGAGATGACTTTCCACAAATCTGTTATTAACATACTTTATGTCCTTTTTAGTAGTACTCTATTGATTCATTTTGCTTTTCAGTTGCTGCGACAGGATTAGTAATCCTAGAGATGACTTTCCACAAATCTGTTAATGTACTTTATATCATTTTTAGTAGTACTATATTGATATATTTTGCTTTTCAGTTGTACTGTGGTTACTTCAAACATGAAGTCGAGGCTAATATGGTCGGTGCTGAGTTACTGCTCCATGCTATGGGGTATAAATCAGCCGGGCAGGGTCGACTAACTCTCGATGGACCAATTTGCCCGGATATGGTCGCTGCTGTGTCGAGAGATGCGATCATTGCTCAGTGTGAATGCCAGGTAAGAACTGTTCCGTTGGGATCTTTAAGTCTGTCTAATGGTATAAAACCAAATTATTGTAACTATAAATTATTAAATTTATCTTCGTGAAATTGAACCAGCTACACCTTTAGTTCTATTTGATAGCTGCCTGAGGAGAGCTATTATTTTTTTTTAATGTTTATTCTATGGTCCCTGTTTCAAATTTTTACAATTCTTGACAGAATTCACAACACTCATTTGACAAACTTCGACTGACGTGTCTTGTAGATTTATTTACCAGATTAAAAAGAAAATGAAACAGTATAGAATAGAAGCCGCATTAAAGTGTCACAAAATGGTTGCCGCTTGTAGCTAAATAGTTATTACAAATGAAGACAAGTCTTTACAATCTTCATTAACGTAAATTAATTAAAAAGTTTTTGATTACTTTATAAATACATATGTAAATACAACTTTCTTTTTCAATTATAGTAATTTATATGATTAATTCTACATTTTTAATAATTAAACATTATAAAAACGATTTAATTTCTGACAATTAATGCGGATTTCTAAACTGATGCGGGCATGTTTATCTTCTAATTTGAAATGTATAGCTTTATTAAAAAATATTAGGGGGTAATATGTTAATAATGGTTGAATCGAAACGAACAATGATGTTCGGATAGAATTTTCGAACTATTCGAACATTTTTTAAATAAGGAAGAATTAATAAAACTAAATGTTAATGGAAAAGATACATTTCCCAATTATTTCTTGCATAAAAACTTAGATAATTTTATAAGGTAAACAGTGATGTTTCTTATTCATTATACATTTTAATACTAGGAGTGATCACCACCGTCCATAGATACTAACAACACCAGGGGAATCGAAAGTGCGTTGCCAGCCTGTGTTTGGGGGTAAAGGAGGGAGAGGAGACTCGCTGACCGAACGAAACGCAACAATGCAAGCACTGTTACTTCACATCGGTTTTCCGAGAGAGGGTGGTACTACCCCGGACGAGCCGACCCATTCATACTGAAACCAGTAATAGCTTCAGCTTGGCTCTACCAACCAATTCTTTGACTAACAGATGAATCTATTGAACTAATTTTGTATATTAATATTTATTTGGCATTTGATAAATATCTAATTAGTTAACGTCGTTAAAATAGTTAGAATTCTGCGCACACTTAAAATTACTTTAATAATCCGAATAATTGGAATTATTCGAATAGTTCAAATGTTTGTTTCGAATTTCAAATCTTCGATATCGAATCGAACCGAATAATTCGAATATTCCCACACCCCCAAAAAATATTCAAATACAATGGTTTTTTTATGGTATAGATAATGTGCCACATGTGGGAGTCGGTATGGGGCAGAGGATCACGAATAACGTGGGGGGAAGTAGCGCGCGAACGAGCTCACGGCCTGCTCGTGTCGCACGCACGTACTGACGGAAAACGTTCTTACAATGAAGGTAAATATAGTTTATATTGTGTTGACAGCTAGGTAAACCCTTAAATGTTACAAATCTCTTTATTATTGAAGTTATACTTCCGTTGGCGCGTTAGGGAAAAATGATGAGAATAAATTTTTACGATGCGCGCGCACCCCGTCACGTAAAACCGACACCCTGAAGTTAGCTATAGTCAACATTTGTTGTTTGTATTTCTTTGTATTAAAATTTTCAATGTATTAAATACCGTTTTTCTATTGTTAGTGTCGTTTTTTCTACAAACGTAGAATAAGGCGAAAGACAAAATTTTTATCTTGTGAAGCCAAAGAAGTATAACTTCTAATGCGTGTACATAAGTACACGCACACTTTTTTTTGAGTCTTTCTCATATTAAAAAAAAAATAACAGTGTGTTCTTCTTAAATATGAAAGGGTAGTTAACCATATTCTAAATTGAAAACCATGTAACAAATATACAGATTTAATTATTATTTAATCTTTCTATATTATTGACTATTATTTAACGTTTAGTATTATCTTGGTTATTGTTTTGATTCATTATACATTTTTATGTTAGCTATTACTTGTTATCTGTTACTGGTATGGTTTTTTATATCGTTGGTCTTCAGTTATGTATATTTTTCATTATTCGTTTTTCACTGTCTATTGTATTTTCTATACATATGAATTAATAATTAAATTAGCAGTGTAATCATCAATAATCGATAAAAATTGATATGTCTTTACATATAGATCTATACACACACTATAGATGATAAAAGTTGGTGTTTTTCATCGTCTATTCAAACATCCTATAGTAGTTATCATTTTAAATTTCAGGTTCAGACATATATTCCAACATACCTGCTACGATATCACCAGAACCCCACCATAGCCGTATTATTGATACTCGATATCACAACAACACGGCGCCTCAGTACAATCATATATATGAAGAAACATCCTTAGACGAACCGACACCGGTGATGCATCAATATATGCTCCCTACAGCTGTGCCACATATGATGTACTCTGTACCCCACCAGCATATACACGAAGTTCCTGTAACCGTACCACAGTGTAGTACTGTACCCGTGGTTGCACCGTACGCTGTGCCCTGCTACTATCCTGTACAAACTCCGTATATGATCCCCACCCCGGTATACCCATCCATAAAACACGCCAACAATGTCCCCATTAACGGCTATCCACCGATACCCCAATACAGATATCCCTCAGTCCCAACAGCACAACTCATCGAACTCGATACCTCGTCCGTTTATGAGAATGGAAGGTTTGAACGACATAGAGACGAAGAGAGAATTAATAAGAGAAGAGACAATGACAGTTCGAGGAGGAATAGCACTTCGAAGTCTGGTTTCAGTGACGTCACTCTACCGAGCTTGCCGAGATCTGACACACAGCCAGCTCTTAGTAAGGCAAAGGAGGACGGCATGGGGACGTACGAAAGCTGGGACTACGTGTTCAGGAATCTATCGAGCAAGGAACAAGAACGTGAGGGACGCAGTCGATTCTCACCATCGCTCGACAGGGACTCGAGGACACTCGATCGACTCGATAGAGAAGAGCGGAGATCGAAATATCAACCGACAACTTTAGACTTAGAAGACGGCCTCCAAGCGTTAAACCTCGACCGTTCCCACGACGAGGAAGTCTACCGAACGGCGAAAGTGAACGAGAATCTAATGCGATTGAAGCAGGACCAGGAGTTGAAGAGAGCCAAACAGCTGGCGAGGAAACAAGCCGAAGAGAAAAAGACGAAACGAAACGAACCCATCGGTAATCCTAAAGCGGACGCGTTAATACCGAACAAGGTCGCCCCGGACAAAGTGAAGTTATTAACCAAAAAAGACATCAAAGATAGGAAGGATGTAATAAAACAGCAGAATTCGGTAAACGGTTCAGTTCAAACTACGGCCGAAGTCAAGAGGGTTAAGAAACCGGTTAAGTTGGTAGCTCAGGAGATAGAGAAAACTAAAAGCAGAAGTATAGAGAATGGAGTACAGAACGCAGTTCAGAGTTTAAAAATTAATTCTGGTAAGTTATAGGTATAAGAATATCGATTTTAACAGATTTTCTTGGTAGTAAACAAATCCAATGCCAGTTGCCAGGTTGGGAGACTTGCAGACCGTCATGAAAACGGTGACTGCCGATGGATTATAAATCGTTCGATGGTGGTCGTTGTTTGTAGATTACATGATATGGATGAATGTTTAAAAAAATAATTAAATATATCAGTAGCATTGGTACCCAATGGAAAACCCCACTGAGCACAGATTTAGTAAAAAACAACTGGTTTATATTAAATTTACACTTCAACGTATTCAAATTCATCGTATCAAAATCAAAAAATACTTTATTCAATTTAGGCACTTATGAACGTCAAAACTACCACCGGTTCGGAAATCAACCCAGTCATCGAGAAAAACCAGCAAGAAACTCGATCTGGTTTATCTTTTTTATATATGTATATATAATACTAGCGGGTCCGGCGGACGCTGTCCCGCCCTGACAATGAATGAACCTGGACAAATTATATATCTAAATCTTCCTCATGAATTACTTTATCTACTGGTGAAAACCGCATGAAAATCCGTTCAGTAGTTTTTGAGTTTATCACGAACAGACAGACAGATAGACGCGGTAGGGGACTTTGTTTTATACTATGTAATGATTTAGTATACATTACAAGTCAATATCGTTTTTAGTGGATCTACAGAGATGAGTTAATTCCAGACCATCACCATTGTTCACATATTAATCCACTCTATAATAGCCTTTTGACTCCAAAACCCGCTTGACATGACACTTAAACTCACAATAATCCGGCAAATCGGTAATATCTTTTGGGACTTCGTTGTAAAACCTAACACTATTCCCTAAAAACTTTTACTGGTTGTACTAAGTCTGAAACATGGAACAACCGGTTTGTCACAGTTTCTAGTATTTAGATCATGCCGGACATACATTAAATTATCAATACTGTATTGCGAAGGTAGAGCTAAGATACCGAATACCTGAAACTTGGTCTTTAATGATTCGCGAGGTCTCATATTGTATATTGCTCGAACTGCCCGTTTTTGTAATAAAAATATGGTGTCCACCTCAGCTGCTGTCCGTGTGTATACATTCTTATTAGACAGTAGAACCTCGTTAAGGAGACTTTGAAAGAAATTATGGTAATAACTGAAAGTCTACAGAAAAGTGCCCTCGATGACAACAGTCGGGATATATTATGCCGGGGACAGGTTAGGACTCCCACAGTCCGCACGACTCCCAAAGTCCACGCGACACCCACAGTTCCGCGCGACTCCCACAGTTCGTCAGGGTGGGGTGTAACACCCGCCCATCCCTGAGGGTCTACTATCTTGACCCGCTCAGGCCGCAGACGCAGTGCCGTAGGCAGGTTCTGCTCCCCGGCCAAATAAGTGTGAGGAGGCACCATGGGGTTTTAGTCCGTGCAAATCGGACATACCCCACCCTAGCTGTCCGGCTAGGGCGGGTATCCGTAGGATTTTCCCATGTAAAAAAAAGGACCTTAGATGACCACAATACTACCATTTCATCATGATGCCTTTCTTCACTGAAAGCTCAGGTTCATTGTACCGGGGGCTCATCTCCTCATTGCACAGGTCCGGCGGACGAGGGGGGCAGCCGGTGTGTACCCGGTCTGTCCCTCTATAGGTAGGAACCCGGCGGTCACCTTCCGCCGGGCGGACCGTGGGGGCGGCTCTACAAGGTTGATTAGCTTGCACGATCCCTTGCCGCCCCCACAAAACGGTCTGTCGGTACACCGTGGGGTTTTAGTCCGTGCGACTCGGACATAACCCACCCTCTCCCCCGGGAGGGTGGCGTATCAATAAGGGATTTCCCCATGTTAAAAAAAAAAAGGTTCATTGTAGGTATTCCAACCTAAATCAGTCGACCTTCATCCGAACTGTTTACCATTAAGACATCGTTACTTCTTTAGCTTAAATTATAATTTCATTAATGTCTCCTTAATTTCCTAGGTGCATCAAGTTCGCAAACGAAAAATTACGACCTAAAAACGCAGTTAACGAGACCGATCGACGAAGCCGATTGTGTACGACGTTCGCCGCCGAAACTGCCGCCAATAATCGTAGAAAGAGACCAACAACCCGTCACCACCGCCACGAAGGATAGAGATAGACCGGATACTATCGACATGAAGAAAGACAAGTGGGAGTGCAGTACCTGTACCTATCTAAACAGGATTACGGTACAGGCTTGCGACATGTGCGGTAAATCGAAACGTGCTCCAGAGATACAGCCTCTCACATCCGGAGGGCGGGAGTGCCCTGCATGCACCCTAGTCAATCAGAGGGAGGCGAAATTATGCGACGCCTGCGGTACGAGCCTGCAACACTGTCCCACTTATATATAAATTATATGCCATGTTGCCAACTTTATTGTATATTTTAACTCTCACAAATGTATGAAAATTTGAAACGATCCCAGCGCCATCTACACACGCCTTTTTGAAAGTTGACGCGATGGTGGCTATAAGTCTCTCTTCCGACATCCCCACTAAGATGTCGTTCATATAATACGTGACATAAATGTTACTTTTTTAGACTATCTCATTTTGACCCCCCCCCCCTGTCTTCACGCTAGTCATATTTTCTGGGTCCCCCTACAAAAAGAAAAACGATAGAAAAAATAGCAAAACTGATGAGTTGGGAACGTCACATTTCCTTAGACCTCTCGACCTACCTTAAATGACAACCCTCTACCCCCATAAACGCGTTACGTAAAGAAATTTAATCTCCCCCCTGCCATCACGCTAGTCATATATTATGCAGCGACCCCCTATGAAAAGAACGAAAGAAATAGTCGCTAAATTGTTTAATGACCTGCGAACGTCACATTTCTTTAGACCCATTAGACATTAAATATCCACAAAAAATACGTTCACTACGTTGGCGTATTCAAATAATAATTTTCGATGATGAGAGGTCGAAACGACCTCATGCACAACACAACTGGAATAGATATGACCCCATAATTACATTTTTAAATTCGTTTCGATTTTCAGTCGATATGTGGTCGTAACGACCTCCAATCGCAGTGAACGGGTTAATAGACGAGATAGAGATTGGCTGTTTCCACTTGGATTATTTTAATGGCTTTATTCTAGTCAAGATTTTTAAGTCCTGGTATTGTTATGCCATTACAGCGTCTATAAAAGAAATACTTCATCAGGATTTTTGGTTACCTTTTTTTTTCGTACTGACTACGCTATTTACCAAGCAATGTCTTAACAGCTTCACCGGACTACTAAGGCGAGCGCTTAAGGCACTCGGACGATTTTGACAACTTAATGATTATCGGTTGATTAGTTAAAGTGTGAAAACGTAACAAATAACATTTTTGATTATCATTTGATTGACTTGTTTGTATATTATAAGTTCAAACAAAGCTGTAAATCGGCTTAGTTCTAATAGATAATAGCCGGGTGTCGTTTTCTTAAATCAATTTTTAAACACGTTCGTGCATTTAGGGCCTAAGTTGTATTCGTTTGAAATACAAAGAGGAGCTATTTCAGTGCAGTGCAACTACACGGAATGGAGGCCGAAGCGGTCTGACATTTTTTTCGTTTATTTAAAACTTAATATTTAATGTGTGCAGACGAAAATGGTGTTGTTTTCCATTTGACAGTGTTTGTAATTTGTACGCTGTAATTATTAATTAATTATTTATGCTCAAATATGTTTATTTATTATGGTATTTCATTATTAAATTAATATAGTGTTATCTTAAAAGTCTAACTGTCATTAATAATGTGCTTTCAAATACTACTAAATATTATGCAGTTCTGAAAAAAGATTCCAGTAGTCAGTATTCACATATTTAAAACTTTCATTTTTAACAAATTCTTTTAAGAAAGGGAAGAAAGAAATATATGGAATAATACAAATTGGAAACTAAATATTTTGCAGTATTGAGTATATTCAAATTCCATTTATTTATATACAAATGGGTTCATATATATGTATAATTTAGTGATAGATAAGAAATATTAAAAATGGAACAAAATTTATTATGACGCATATTCATACAGATAATATAAACACACGTTACATAGGAATATATATACATAGGAAATAGTAAAAGAGTATTTATGTAATAATATATTTTTTTCATTATATCTTCACAGCTTACAGGGTATGGATTCAAGTAATAAGAGAAATAATATAAAAATTTCGTTAAATCTTGAATATATTTATCATATGATGTTTCAATTTAAAGTTATTAGATCTATTACATAATCTGTAGTCTAAACCTAGTTCGGTTTCAATTACAATAAAATAGGTAGTGATACAATTAAGATTTGGAAAATGGAAAATTATTTCCAAATAGTATTTCGTATGTTCGCCTTCTGTAATGCTTTAATGTTAGTTACAAGTAGGTGACGCTTTTCAATTTATTTTCTCTTGTTCGAAATAAAATAAATTATCGATGTGTGTATATAATTGTTAGAGTGTGTAAATATTAGATAATAAATATTTATTTATATAGCGGACTCAGATTTATTGGTTTCACGTATGATTGTTAAACCCAAAGTCTATACCTAACTAAACATCAGGAGTTGGTACGTTTGTTATGTAATTTTATGGACACAGATTAAAAATATATGCACAGTTAATAAAAATAAAGTATATACTATAGATTATAGTTTATAGATTTATAAAGCACTGAGGACGTGTATTTTTCTATAACCAAGATGTACCAAGTATTTCCTATAAAAAGTATGTATTTATATAAATCGTTATGCTTTATATTCTGTTGCCTTTAATTGACTAAGACATGTCGGGGATTATAAACGAATACATAAAGTGTAATAATATATGAAAATAAACAATAATTAATATTGTTTTGCCACTCTGTATTATTTAATCTATCCTTTTGTTTATTTACCTTTAAAGGTCATTGACACTAAGCTTTAGGTGTCAAATCTAGAATGGGCTTTAAATCACTATTAATGATTCGTTAAAGCAGAATAATGATATAAAACATCAGTAATTAACGACATAAAGATGAAAACGTAATATTAAGAAATCGTAACCACGATCCATTATGAGTGCGTTCCACTAAGCACTCACGACAATCGCGCTCATGACCACGGGTTTACACTTAGTCCTTAACCCGTGGAATGGATCATGGAGCGTTGAGGTACATAATACAAATAGCAAGCTAGAAAAAATTAAACTAAAGCTTTAAAGAGGTTAGATTACGATTTTTTAGTCTTAACAGTACATTTTAATAAATATCAGTTAAATTACTTTCTATTGAAAACAAAAATGTATAATTCAATTTTTATATTTAACTAGCCGACCCGCGCAAGTTCTTCAGCACCAAAGCGGTTATTACCGATTTCAATTCTATTTTTAAACGCGAAAAATCTTAATAAACCTAAAACGCGATTGCAGCGACACGTACCGTTTCCAATTGTGAATATAAATTATCCAGGGACTCACTAAAACATATGCCCAGTTGGTATGTGCAGCATTATCTACCTGTATATATGTATATGTACTAATATTTGCGTAATAAATTGCAGGTAACCATAAATAAATATTTCAAGTTATACCGCTTTGTTCTCGAAACTGTTAACATGTTCTTTATTGCGTTTATGATTTGCGCGGCAGTGTAGACGCTTAAATTAACGTATAATACATGAGTCGTTACATTTCAAAATGAGCTAAATCCAATTTTCATCGTTCATATAACATAACATTTAATTTTCTTTACCGCTTCCAGTTTTTATACACCTAGAACGAAATTCAAATTTTGCCGTTTATTAATTTTTTTTTTATTTTTTGTAACGATCTTCATATTTTACACGTACAAAATTTGAAGATCTTGTAAAATATTAGGAAAGGCTAAAATTGGCTATAATAAAATGCCTAATAACAGTTTAGTGCTTAGCTTATTCGGATACCTCTTTGATCGGCGTAGGCTTGAAAGCCTGCGTATAAGCTGGAGCTTTTGGTGAAGGAAAAAACATCGTCATATAACCTTAGCTCGGAGATAGGGGTTTTTCTTAGTTTGCCTGACTAATTACCACGCTCAAGTTGCAATGTTATCTTCAATTACCTATGGGTGTGTTCCGGTGGCTACGCTTAAGAGCCACTAAGTTCAGTATATTTACCGTCTCGGACCTCAAGCCTAAGCCTGATACCCCGGAGTGGAGCCCTTGAACATGTTGCTTTCACGATACAGTGACACTGAAAATTTTGAATCACTAGTTGAACAAAACAACACAGATCACTCCCACATACGTGTACACTTATGGTATACTGTACTTTCCATTTTTTCCTTTATTTTCGAACTGGGTTAGCCTAGTTGTCAGACTCGAAATAAATATTTGAATTCGTGAGGCTCACATGACGGTACACGTTCACAGGAATCTTATATGTATGAATAGCTAGCTTAGATAGATTCGCGGTGTCGCATCGAAGGCAACAGCTCAAGCCGAGGTTCGGCCACTCTGGCACCTTTGAGCCGTAAGGCAAATAGCATAGTCAGTACGAAAAAGAAAAAAAAAATTCTGGATCACATCCTCATTTAACAACAGATCAGACTGTCCGAACGCTCAAACTTATAATGCACTAACCCCTTTTTTTTATTTACGTGCGGAAATCCTTTATGGATGCGCCACCCTCTCGGGCGAAAGAAAGTGGGTTATGTCCGACTCGCACGGACTATAACCCCACGGTGTACCGTCCGCCGCATGGTAGGGGCGGCCAGGGATCGAACCTGCTGTCTACCTGAGAAACCGCCCCTGCGGCAGCCTGGCGAGTGAACGCCAGGCTTCGTCCTACTATAGAGAGACTACTGGGAGATAATGCACTACCCCTGCCCGCAACTTCATCCGCTTAGAATAGTTAATTTGGGTTAACGCTAACACGCAGCGGAAGCTCTCAAGAGGAAAAAATATCCCGATTTTGAAACATTATTCATTGGCGCTCCGCTCCTATGGGTTTTAGTGTGATGATATAGCCTATAACCTTCCCCGATAAATGAGCTATATAACACTGAAAGAATCGGACCAGTAGTTCCTGAGATTTCTCCCTACAACGTCACAAACTTTACCTCTTTATAATATTATTATAGTATAAGTATATATAGTATAGATTATAAAAACTATGCAGTAGTTGATTTACTAGAACTACATAGTTCAAAATATGTAAATCTTGATATAGTAGTATTATCTTAGTTAATAAAAAAAATATTTGTTGGTCCATTTTTTATATTATAAATAGGTACGGTACATCTACCGGTAATAAAAGAAAAAAACATAATTTTATTTAAATATGTAATTTTATTCCAAATATCTTTATCCACAATTTTGTCGAAATACACTATTGAGTAACGGTTTAATTGGCTTGGCAATAGTCAAATGTATTGCCTGCAGATATACACTATCCAATTTAATAATGGCCACCGTGATGCCCATGATCGTGACCATGTCCGTGTTGTTCGTGACCATGTCCGTATTGTTCCTGACCATGTCCGTGTTGTTCGTGACCATGTCCGTATTGTTCCTGACCATGTCCGTGTTGTTCGTGACCATGTCCGTGTTGTTCGTGACCATGTCCATATTGTTCTTGACCATGTCCGTGTTCGTATCCGTGACCGCCATGACTTCCACCATGTCCACCATGACTGTCAAAACCACCTTGACCTACTTCGCCGTGACCTCCACCGTGTCCTACTCCGACTTGACTTTCACCGTGACCACCGCCTACTGCATGACCAACTCCAAATCCACCATGACTTCCACCGTGTCCAGTTTGGGTTTCAAAACCGCCGTGATCTACCGAACCGTAACCTGAAACAAAAGTTTTCATTTAAAGAATTGCTTAAACAAAACTGTATCGGAGCACGGCGAAACGTTGCACTTTATGCAATCGTTTGAAATACCCATAAAGCCATAACCACTTATTTCTAATAATCTATACTAATATTATAAAACTGCAGGGTTTGTTTCTTTGATTGAACGCGCCAAACTCAGACTACGTCCAATTTGAATTTGTGTTAGATAGCTCATTGATCGAGGAAGGTTACATATCATCACGCTAAGAATCACTAATGCCCGGTTTCTGAGGTACTTTAATTGTAGTTTATCTATTCAATAGCGTTATCGGTTCGATAACTTGTCAAATTGCATTTCTGAACACAATGAATGTCAGTAAAACTCAACGGGCCAATTGACAGTTTATCTTATGGATAACTTTGTAGAGTCAATAATTATTGTTAGTTTAACCGGCTATCTTAGAAACCGGGCATAAGTCCTTCATAAATAAAAAGTCTATAGAATATATACACGGGTATTCGGGTTTGCTGTGAGATTTAAGTACATCCTATATTTTGTTTGGTAAAACAATATATGTGCGATAAAAAATTATGGGGTCTTGGATTTGAAATTTTTAATCATATACATGGTCGCTGAAACCAGAAAATTGTTGGAATGAATAAATCGACCATAAATAAAATTGTCTCTATGTCGGCATTCACATAGGTTCAAGGCACAACATATTTCCTTCGCGAGGACGTTCGCTTTATCATCCGTAGTTTTAATAACAAGAATTATCGATATGATACGCACGATCAACTGTTTTGTTTCCGCTCTTTAAAAATAAATGTTTAAAAAATCCGTTAGTAATTTAGGCAAAACTATTTTTTATGATTATTTATAGCTATCAATTGACCATTATCTCTATTTATACGAAGTAGCAATATGATTTCAAAGATCAAAAACCAATCTGAGAGAGATTGATTAAATATTTTTAACTTAACCCTTAAATGCATATTGTATCGATAATCAAAAGAGTAGTTATTTGTCAAGCATAAAATTTTAAATATTTATTAGCTTTCCTGGGGGGAAACGTCATTTAAGAGTAATAAACTACGCAAGTAAATACTAAACAACGCAAATTTGTTAAACCGTGATGCTGTTTTTCACTAAATACTCATGCCTACTTTAAGATTTTAACTTCTAACCTACGTTCTTCGAAGCGTCTTCCGAACGTGTTACTATGGAAACATGATCGTTTTAGTAATTTGATAATCAAATATCGATAGCTATTTACGTAATCAAGGAGAAACCCGTACATAAAAAAATAATGTAGTTGCGATGCGATGCCATATTAGTATTTATTAATGAGTACGGCAAGGTGCGTTGAACCTTAGACGCGTAATTGTTTGGAATAAAACACAAGCTCTTGTTGCTATGACCGTGTTAAGGTCTTCAACCTGAAGCTTTTAGATGGGTAAGTATGTTAACCTCAAAAACCTTGTCACAATTAATTTTAAATTTTCCGTTATAAACAACCATAACTGGCCAGTTTGAAAGTATTTCAAAGGTGTAATATTGTTCATATTTCTTAAATATATGTTCTTTCCTCTTTCATTTAATTGAAATGTGTGTTTTTACAACCAACATATTATCATAATCATATAAAAAATATAAAATCATATAATCCGAATCATATAAAATCATAACTGGCGAAGTAAATGCGACCTGAAATTTGCACATTAATTGTTATTTTTTAACATTAACATTAATAGATAATCACAGTAAATATGAAATTATAATTTTTAGGTGAATCACAAAATAAAAATTATATATGTTGAATTATTTGGAATCTACGTTAAAATATTTAATTTTTTACCCCCTCTTTATTTTATCGCACTTGATTTTATACGATTCACATGATAATTATGAAGTGCTTTCCGTTATCAATGAAAATAGTTTCTATACAAAATTATTATAAAGGTAAGAAACTGTACTCTTATATGAATTACTCTACGTCTAAAGTATTTCTTTGAGTCGCACAGTGTATTTAAAACCACTCGCATACAAAAGAAGAAAGAATATAAAGACTGCTTGTTTTTCTCTTGTATTTTCGACAATTGAACAAATATTCTAATTACCTGCATTTACAGCTGCCACTGCGGCTACTAACGCCAAAGCGAATACCTGAAAAAATAATACGTTTCAGTAATGTCTTTGTATACTTATAACACATAGAATTAATGCTTGGTGGTAATTAATGAACTATGTAAAAATACCTACTAAGGAAAATTATAACCCCGTATTAATCTCTTCAGACCAGAAAAATTCTTGTACCCAATAGGTGGAATTAAATAACGTATATAAAAATATCATAACTAACAAAAACACGGTACATTTATAGGTAATCATCAGAGAGCCTGTTACTTCAATCTATTTCATAGCAAGCCCTTATCAGTTTCCTTACAAATATTGTACTTCGCCAACTCAAAAAAATGATGTCGTAATTAAGCAATAATTTTTCAATAATGAAACAGAGATAGCCTCTGTTTTACTAGTTCACCATTGAATTCCAGTAAAGATGTTGCAAAAAATAATAGATTACAAAATAAGCAATAAAAAGATGTGATATCTTTTGTCACTTTTGTGTTTTGTATTTTTAATAATTACGTGTAGACATAATTTGCACAATCAATTAATGCTGCTCGTATCACTTCGTCATGATCTAAATTTTGAGATTGGTTTTAGGAACTTTTAAAATAATACTCTTTATAATGAATTCCTTAAGCAGTGGAGTCGTAGAGTGGACTATATAATATTATATCTATAAAACAATTTATTTACTTTTGAAAAAACACGCGGTCGTGATTGGACCATTCGTAATGGCGCGAAAGAATAAATTACATTTATTATAATCGGGATTTTACCGCGAATTAATCATAGATGTGGTGCTTCTAAGTGTCTTTATACCTCTTTTTTCTTTAAAGTGCTTAATTGTATCTAATATGTGTGAAAGTTCCAGCCACGATGCCCTGTCATTTGTTGACCATAACCATATGTTGTGTATGTATGTGTCAGGTATATGCCACACAAATATTTATTAAAATGCTTTCAAAGTCCAGAGTTCATTTTTTATCTCCGTGCTGATTTTATTATTCATACTAACTTTATTTTAAAAACTATGTTTTAAGCGAATTGTACTAAAAATGTTAAAAAAACTATATTCCGGTTTCTCTTTAGAAATAAAGCTGCAGCAAATGCGTAAATATAACAAATAAAAGAGCTAGTTTTCTAACAAGATTAAATCCATTCATATCCTTCAACAAAGTCAGGTGTGTTGCTTCGTAGAGGTTATAACCATAATGTATACATATAAGGTTAAACCTGAATAAAACTTTTATTTTTAAAAGTAATACGTACGCTTCTCTATTCAATTTATACTTGTCTATAGAAAATTCTATATGTGCATAAGTAATGTTTTGGGGAGTTTTTGGCGGGATTTTGGTCTGTCATGTAGTGGCTTTTATATTTTATTCATAATCTTGTGTTATTTGACTCTATATTTTGTAAAATTGGTGGTGTTTTATGTAATATAGTTTGTTTATTGTGCATAAGTGAAGAGAATGGAAAATAATACCACGGACTATGAATTCTGAGATGCCACATAAACTCCCTGGAAAGTTCTAACAAGAGAGCCACCATCTTGGTGGAACATTTAAATTATTCACACGACACTTATTGTGTAAAACATGTTGTAATCTCCATTGAAACAAAACATTGACACTGGCAAGTGATTCTGCGGAGCCAAAACAAGAAGAAGAAGAAGAAGTGTTGTTTTTTATTGAAGTTATACTTCTTTTGGAGCGTTAGACAAAAATGTTGAGTAAATTTTGAAGATGCGCGCGCATACTGTTACGAAAAACCGACACCCTGAAGTTAGCTATAGTAAACTTTTTCTATAGTTAGTGTCGTTTTTTCTACAAATGTACAATAAGGCGAAAGATAAACTTTTTGAAAAAAAAATTATCTTGTTACGCCAAAGAAGTATAATTTCTAACGCGTGTACATAAGTACACACACACTTTTTTAGATATTATTTTATACGTAAAAAAACTACATGCAAAATTAAAAAGGCATAAACAAAAAAAAAAAACAAAAAATTGTAAATATCTCGTTACTCACCAACAACTTTGCCATTATAATTTTGATTTTATATTTTGTACGTGTTAATCCTTTGACGAACCACAGTTCAATATAATATATGCACCATCCACGCCTCTTTTATAGTCATAAGGCTTCTCAGGAACAGGTCATAAGGAGACGTCACAACCTCACTTGACATCATAATGCCGGTTCTAATAAGTTATAGGATTGGATGTGGTTTACCCATTTATTATTAGACGAGCAATTAATTTGTTGTTGAAAATATTTATGAGTAACGATTTTTAGAACTTTTGATATTTCTTAAATTAGAATTTGATAATAATTAAGTAATATGTAAATGAATATAATATCAATAAATTTAAATAAATTAAAAATAATTATAAATGTGTTTTATTTACGATATACCATTCTAATTAAACTATTCCTGAATAAAAAGAAAGCCTTTTCCAATCGTCATCAATCATTCCAATGTCTTAATTAGATTACACTAAGAATCCTTTCCAAATTATTGTTTATGATATTTTCGTTAAAATAAAATTCCGGTTTGAACTTTGTTGCTTCTTAAATGATTTCATATTGGATTATATTTTAAGTAACTTTGTATTTTTTTCAAAATCAAATTCAAAATATCCTTTATTCAATTTAGGCCCTGAGAAGGCATTTATGAACGTCAAAGCTACCACCGGTTCGGAAAACAACCCAGTCATCGAGAAGAACCGACAAGAAACTCGATCTGGTTTATCTCTTCATGTTATATATTTTTACAAAACATAAATAGTTACATTTGTTATTAGTGGATGCACAGACAGGGGCGTCATTTCCAGGCGACACAATAGTTCACATATTGATCCACTCTATAATAGCCTTTAGATATTAAAACCCGCTTCACATGGTTCTTGAACTCACTATCCGGCAAATCGGTAATGTGTTTTGGAACTTTATTATAAAACCTAACACTATTACCTAAAAATTTGTTTTTGGACTTAGTGAGCCTGAAGCCTTTTAAACGGACACAATCGAAAGAGGAATGTTCTTAAAGAGTTCACACTGCAAATACCAGAGAGAAACCTCGATAAATCCTGAAACGTGAGAGTTTGACTCTTTGGTCACTTAATACATACATAATATATTTTTCCTTTTTTAAACAATGGTTATATACTAAGTCATATTATACAAGAATTTATTACAATTCAAATGTGGAATATTTATACAATAGAATTTACGGCATATGTCTTTGCATGGCATATGATATTTTGTTCAGGAAGGCTTTTTTGTCTCGAATTGACTACGCTATTGGCCTAGCAAGACCTTAACAGCTTCACCGGACTACTGTTCAGGAAAACATATACACAAGGCATGATATACTACTACCTTGGATCTCTGAGATAATACTTGGAAATCAATCCTGAAAATATAATATTTATATTCCTTGTAATCACTGTCTGAAAAGAGTATACAAACAACGTTAACTTGCGTTTAAAATGTATTACAATTTAGTATGTTAAATTTACGGCATATGTCTTTGCATGGCATATGATTTTTTGTTCAGGTAGCCTTTTTGTCTCGAACTGACTACGCTATTGGCCTAGCAAGACCTTAACAGCTTCACCGGACTACTGTTCAGGAAAACATATATACAAGGCATGATAAACTGCCTTGGACCTCTGAGCTATTACTTGGAAATCAAGCCTAAAAATATAATATTTATATTCCTTGTAATCGCTGTCTGAAAAGAATATACAAACAGCATTAAGTTGCGTTTAAAATGTATTACAATTTAGTATGTAAAATAATTTTACTGTGTGGTTGAATTTTACTTCGTTTTTATGTTGTATGTGGGTATAAAATTGAGTTCTACCTTTATGGTTTAAACAAAAGTGTCAAAGTTTAAACAAAAACTAAGTTTCTATTAAGCTATAGGTAGATTATTGACAATTAAAAACTTTTCCTTATTCCCATATTTTATCCCCCCCGTTGCCGAGGGGGCCTAGTCTGGTGTGCAGGAGCGAAATTTACCCCCAGGCCACGGCGGTGTGATCTGTGGCGGTATCTATGGATCTGTGGATGTGTGTGGAATTTTACTATGTTTTTATGTTGTATGTGGGTATAAAATTGAGTTCTACCTTTGTGGTTTAAACAAAAGTGTCAAAGTTTAAACAAAAACTATGTTTGTATTAAGCTATAGGTAGATTATTGATAATTAAAAACTTTTCTTTATTCCCATATTTTATACCCCATTCATTTAATAACGAACGAACCTTAAAATCACCGGAGTTAAATTTATTTATTTATTTAATGTTTACTGTTACATCAGCGTAGTCTAAACAAAAATTGTTACTTTAATCACTGACTACGATGTACAATTTCTTAAGTAAACACAACTTTCATATTACACTTTATCTAATAATTTTTTTTTCCAAAAAAAATAAACCGCCTTCGATGTGAAAAACTAATAAGGCACTAAAAAGCGAAAAATAACTGAATTATTAAATTAACCAAATTAAATAAAAAATATTGATATTCACGCTACCTAATAACATATTAGAAGTCGATTTGAGAAACTATTTATTTTCCGCTTTTTAGTGCCGCTTTTTAGGTTTTTGTTTAATATTGAAGTCGGTTAATACTTTTTTTTGAAAATTTACTTTTTATGCCATAACATGACAAAATTAAAAAGAAAAAATAAATATGTTAACGATTCTCATACTTCATTAAATATTTAAATTTAATAATAAATAAAATATATAACGATAAATAATAGTAAATTTAAAATTATTGGTATTCTTGTTACTCGTAGTTTCTCAATATAGCACTACTTAGAAAACTGGACAGGAAGTTATTGTGAATCATGTTATTTCTAGTTCATTTTAATTACTGCTAATATAGTTTCATTGCAATTCTTTGTATCTTCTTCTTCTTATCCCACATAAGTAGGGTCGGTACAACATGTTTGCCATATTGTGGTATATGATTTGGCTTAATTTTTACGATCGGCCGCCTGCCTGACATCAACCCTCCTTGGTTTTTTTTTTTTTATTTTAATTCTTTACAAATGTAAATTATTATAGCGAGTTTAAAAAGTTAAATATAACGGAATTACCATAAAAATACCGAACCACACGCGCTGGGCTTCGGAACCATAGTTTTATGGTAAATCCTATTTGGGCACGAACTATAAGTTCGCAACTTCTTATCTCTGCCGTACTGTGAAGATGTGGAACAATCTCCCGGCCAGTGTGTTCCCTCCTTCCTATAATATGGGGTCCTTCAAGCGTAACGTGAAGAGACATTTATGCAGGCCGGCATGACAACGGCAACCAGTGAGGCATAGCGTGTCTCTCGGTAGTCGCCATTGTTTTTAGTTTATACTGTGCTCACCATCAGGCACAGTACTTTGCCGTGCTACGATAAAAAAAAAACCATCGAATAAGATTATCAAACCAATTATTGATTTATGTAAATTGTATATCCACCATTAGACTGGGTTTTAGCTTTGATTAAGTTGCTTTGTTGAGTAAGTATTTTGTCATGTAGTAATGCAAAATGTTCTTGATTTGTACCTACTATTATATATGGGAAAACGGCGAACTGTGGATTTCTCAGAGTTTGAAATCGCCAATACGTCGAGGGCTAGGTGTGGTGATTATGCCCATACCTTCCTTTGGGAAGAGGCTTATGGCCCTGCAGTGGGTATCTTACAGGCTGATGATAATGATTAGCGAGCCTTTAATAAAATGAATTGGTTGCCATTATAAGTAAAGAAAGATATCATGCTTTGTTTTATATTAGTTTACTAGCGAGCCCGGCGGACGATGTCCTGCCTTGATAATTTAAAAAAATCCTACAAGTCAACCGCAGCGCCACCGACTCGATCCAATTGAGAATCTAAACCATTCTTTAAAGCACTCAAGTCTGTCTGTCTCAAGCACACATCAAAATCTGTCCTGCCAGGAGTTCAGTCACATACACACGTACAGAAGAATAGTATCTATAAAGGTATTGTTTTAAAAATAAAAATATACGTTATTTTTTCAAGCTTAAAGACTTATTCTTTAGGTAGTTATAATACAATTATGTTTTTGCAGCATGAAATTTGGAATAAATAACGAGGAAGATGATAAATTAAGTCAAAGAAAAAACTAACACAAATTAGCTATCTTGTATTTTACTGCTTAGACCATTAAATATGAAACAATATAATATAGTAGTAGATAATTGTCTGTACTATAAAAAGAAAGGATGTGATTTTTTGTTTGTTAATTGCTTGATCTATTGACTATCTATACTTATATTATAAAGAGGTAAAGTTTACGAGCTTGTAAAGTTGTAGGGGCTAATCTCGGGAACTACTGACCCGATTTGAAAAATTCTTTCAGTGTTATATATATAGCTCATTTATCGAGAAAGGTTATAGGCTAAATATCATCACGCTAAGACCAATCGGAGCACCAATGAAGAATGTCTCAAAATCGGGGTTTTTTCCTCTTGAGAGCTTCCGCTGCGTGTTAGCGTTAGCCCAAAGTAACTATTCCACGCGAACGAAGTAGCGGGCAGAGGTTAGTTTAGTATAATTTCTTTTCAGATCGGATTAGATTAATCCTGAGTTTTATAGGCTTAGGTTCGAAACGATGATAGCTTAGTTGACAGCGTCAATGGAAGTTGGTTCCAAACCTTGCAACTGAATCGTAGGTTCCGGTGAAGGCAAAACAGCGTGCTAAAATGGTATGGTAGTACGGTTTTTTCTAAGTACGTCGCTACCATCATCAAGTTAAACTACCGACAAGCACTTGTTGGTGTGTTCCGGCAGCTACATTTGAGAGCCAGACTAGGTTTGGTGTGAGATCTTAGATGTCACCATTTAACATCAGATTAGATTGTGGTGAAACGCTAAAACCTGAAGTATTGCAGAGATAATTATAATTTATGCATAGTAGGATTTTCTACATGATTCATTAATTGCCATCATCATCATCATCCGCCTGTAAGAGACCCATTGCAGGGCCATAGGCCTCATCCCGAAGGACGGTATGGGCTTCATCACCACGCCAGCCCAAGACGTATTGGCTATTTCAAACTCTGATAAATCCACAGTTCTATATTTTCCACATATAGTAGTACTAAAAGAACATTTCTCCGGTTCAGGTATCCTCACGATGTTTTCCTTCACCGTCAGCCGTTGGTGTTACTAATTAAAATTAGTAAAAGTAGGCGAATTCAAAAAAATTCGTTGGTACACGCCGGGTTTCGAACCCGTGGACATCGAAACGACACCACAACGACTTGCATGACATGACATTCATGATTATAAAAAAAGTACTCAACCGATTGTAGAAATTCTTTCATCTATACAAAGCTACATTACCAGCGAGTAACATAAATTATATTTTATCTTCATACTCTACATTATCGCGAGTAAAGCTGCGAACAAAAACTAGCGTACAATAAAAATTCGCATTAGATCGTAAAACTCTGTAAGTAATTATAATTACTGTTTTGAATTTTAAATATTTAGCGAATGCTTCGGAGGACTTTTGGGTTGTAAAACATTAATCTTTATCAGAATCAAAAATATAAACGAAGTACGTAATAAACTTTGTCTAGGTGGTAGAGCCACGCTGAAGCTGTAACTGGTTTCAACATGCATGGGTCGGCTCGTCCGAGGGAGTACCACCCTCTCACAGAAAACCGACGTGGAGTAACAGTGCTTGCATTGTTGCGTTTCGTTCGGTCAGTGGTAGTCCGGTGAAGTTGTTAAGACCTTGCTAGGTCAATAGCGTAGTCAGTTCAACAACAAAAAAAGTTCGGTCAGTGAGAGCGCCGGAGACACACCTCCTTCGCTCTCCGTTCCCTCCCACATCTTTCTCCCTCCCCCTTCCCCAACAATTTAACAATGAGAGTTATCTAAGTAATAGAATATTCTGAAATATTAAAGCTGCCTTATTATACGCTGCAGTTACATGAAAATGATGTACGGTGTTGTACACAGGGGAAGTCGCGGTCGACTGGCAGTAATTTTTATGTGGAAAAACCCAGGCACAACTACTTATATAAACAAAGCATGTAAGGATATTATAGTAAATAAAAAAAAATTGTTTGCAAGGTAAATGACATCTGAAAACGTATCTGCGGTTGTCAATTCCGTTATTAGTAAATCAAAATTTAAAATCAATACTGCCAAATCATGATTTCTGACGAATAAGGAAAATTCTTTAATTTAATACTTTTTCTGGGGTATTTTGGCAACTAGGTATTCTGGTTTGAATTTTTTTCGAATCGAAAAGAGTGTACTGACAGACACTAATCAATGCTAAAATAACGTATTACATATAGGCCAACTGAATCCATTGGTATAAGGTTTATTGGGGAACAATTTGTTAAATTCTTATCAAACTCTTTTTTTAATTTACGACGAGCTGCCTGCCCTCCACGGCTTCGTACGAATGGACTAAAGAAAATGAGACCAAATCTCTACAGAACGACCATGTAATACAATAAATTCGCAACTAAACAACTGAACGTGAATCTGTCAATTCCACCACTATTTTTGAAGATGGGAGATCTGTCTTCAGTCCCTTTCGCTTTTTATATGAAAAATTTATAATCTAAATTATTCAGTTTGTTTAATTTTGCGTGGCAAAGATTGTAAAATCCAATAAAAATCCGTTTTAGAAATATGTATAACTGTATATTATAATTTTCACATTTTTTTATGATCCGTTTTTTAAATGACAATACATATATATATATTCCTTTTTTATTTAAAACCTCAACCGCCTCTTTTTCCACCATTACAAAATGAGGTTGATGTCTTTATACAAACTATATTCCATATTTTTAACACACTTCTTCGTATGATTTTACAAATATTTGTTACTATTCTGAAGTGATGCGCTATATACATTCGTTAATCATTATATATATATGTATATATATATATATCATCCGTTGCGTTGGTTCGGTTCCGGTTGAACGTACAAAATATGTGAAATCATGCACGGCGTCGGCTTTCTTACAGGAAAACCGTTCGCTACAGCCCTATCTCTTAGATGACTGAACCAAAGCAACGGAAGCTTTGTCCATAGCACTCTTATAACTGGTTCAGTCTAGCAAATAATTATAGCCAATAAAATCATCTCAACACCCACGCGTTTTAACAAGGTTTTCTTTCTCTCAAAGTTTTTAATAAGATATTATTACTCATTGCAGAGAAGTAAGCGAAGAAATACATTTTGCCTGCTCTTGCCCATTGACTGTATCCTTTGATAAACAAATGGATACCACTTCAGTCACATATCAACCACGAATTCATTAACGTTGTACACCGAATCTAACAAACTGGTACCTATATTATGAGGTGCATTGAACCTGTGACCTTCGAAGTCTTAGAAAGACGGACTGCTCTTAGAAAAACATTGAAAAAATTTAAAGCATAATACTTTGCTTACAAAAGGCATATACCGCTTGTCCACTTCACACATCGCTGAATGCGTAGTTCTTATAAAAATCGTTTAAAACTTTAATAACTTTGAATGAGATTTAAAATTCGTAATAATTATTTCTTTAGGTAAGAACAAGTATCAAAATGTATAAAAAGATTAATCGATTCAATCGTGTTACTGCATGATGCGCTAGCAATCGCTGACTTTTATTTATAACTAGCTTCCGACCGCGACTTCGTCCGCGTGGTATAGTTACTTTAGGCCAACGCTAACACTCAGCGGAAGCTCTTAAAAGGAAAAAAACATGAGTTTGAAACATTCTTGTTTGGTGCTCAGTTCCTATTAGTCTTGTGATGATATATAGCCTATAGTTTTCCTCGATAAATTAACTATATAACACTGAAAGAATTTTTCATATCGGACCAGTAGTTCCTGAGATTAGCGCGTTCAACCAAAAAAGATTACTACTTTTTTTTTTTTTTGTTTTAACTTTATTTTTGGCAACCAATCTTTTAGATTATTACTGCCATTGTCGAGTAGTTGATAGTATTACAAGTTCCTCCATTCCATTTTTGGCAACCAGTCTTCTAGTAGACCACTACTGCCATTGTCAAGTGAGTACAGATATTACAAGTTTCTTGATATAATTCAATGAACTAACAAGACGGTGGCCATCTTGCTAGAATTTTCCATGGAGTTTTTGTGGCATCTTAGAACTCATGGTCCGTGGTATTATTTTCCATTCACCTCACTTATGCACAATAAACAAACTATATTACATAAAACACCACCAATTTTACACAATATAGAGTCAAGTAACACAAGATTATAAATAAAAAATAAAATCCACTACATGACAGACCAAGATCCCGCCAAAAACTCGATTACTATTTCTCTCTCGTACTTAACTCGAGCCGTCATTAAAATTACAATAACTTTTGATAGAATGGACCGATTTTAATGAAATAAAGACGAAGTTACTCTCAAAGATACGCTTTATGACTTGGTGAGGTGATTTTCTCGTGAACCACCGTACTTTAGCAGTGATGCGTGTTCATATAAAAAGACAGACATTTCTAAAAATGATTGAAACGAATTTTAATCCTGCAACAATTTTTTTCACACAAGTCGAAAAAATACAAACACGTTAAATTTACTTTATTATTATATGTACTTATAGAATAGATAGATGATATGTATAGAAGAAGATAAAAGATGAAGCTCACTATATTCTAAAATGTATTAGAAACGTTTTATTATGTTGTAAAAGCAACTAATTGTGTCTGCGGTTCTTTGCTGTGTAAATCATTATTAATACACATTGAGACTGGTTATGTTAATTTATTATTATTAATTATCAAGTATTACTGGTTTTCTGTAATCCAGTACTTCAGAAAAATATTCCAAATTAGAATCTTGATTTATATTCAACATTTGTGGTTATATTTAAAACTTGGAACTGGTGTTACTCCTCTCCTTATATTCTGGGATTTCTATTTTTTTAAATACGTAATTAAATAAGGAAAAGTGGTTAAGTAAACAGATAAATATTGTTTTATATTTCAAAGAAACAGAGTCGTTTCTTACATATTTAGGTTTATGCAAACACCGTCTGTTTTCATTTTAAGTCACTATACTTCATTGATTCTTAGAAATATTCTTTACAGGAACATAGTGCTGAGTAAGCGACCAGTATGTTTGTTAAAATTAACATTAATAAACTAGTGTATATTATACTAGCCGGCATGGTGGACGTTGTCCCGCCCTGATGAAAAAAAAACTTTGAAGTTAGACATATCCTGTCGCTGATTTTTTTGTAGGCATTATCAAGCTCTACAACTTTTCTCTGGAACTCAATCATATATCTTTCATCGTTAAGGCAGCGTTCATAAGAAACGTTTTCGTTCGATGGTTTTTTCTCCGACTTACTTTACTTTACAAATCCGACTACCATAATAAAGTCTTTTCATTTTTCGAATTAATATATAGCCTATGACACTTACAAATAACGTGGCTTTCTATTGGTAAAATAATTTTCAAAATCGGTTTAGTAGATCCAGAGATTACCCCTTACAACGTCACAAACTTTACCTCTTTATAATATTAGTACAGTATAAATATATATATACAGGAATAAAGTAAACTCCAAGCTTTTAACGTGTAGTAGGTTTGAAATTTCAAGGCATAGAATAGGACCCCATTCATAAAATACTGTTGCACTTATGAGATAAGGCGGTGTCGTGTCGGTACTGTGACAAGAGGGTGGAAGTACGGCCGTAGCTACGGAGGAGCATTATGGGGCAATGCCCTATCTTGAAATCACAATGCCCTACCTTAAAAATACCAAAAACTAAGATAAATTATTATAATTAAATTGTTTGTTTATAGTTTGAGATTAAAAAAAATGTAGCGATAGGTATCTAAGCTTTTACGAATATACCAGTTTGTGACATTCGAGGGCAGATCAATTATGATAATTTTTTTACTTCCGCCCTACCTGTAACCAATGCTGCCCTACCTCAAATTCGACTCTAGCTACAGCCCTGGGTCGAGGGGTCCAAGGAAACGTGTCGTTCATAGCTTATCAAACAACAATGCATATATTTTCCTTGTTGAAGTGGAACTTCTTCAATGTTGAAGTGTA
This sequence comes from Antheraea pernyi, assembly GCA_015888305.1. NCBI lineage: Eukaryota > Metazoa > Arthropoda > Insecta > Lepidoptera > Saturniidae > Antheraea > Antheraea pernyi. The sequence continues at coordinate 47,335 of MU159774.1, forward strand.
TTGTATGTCCGAACTAATTCTTAAATTACATTAAAATCTGTACTGGTAAATAGAGGAATTGTCAGATTATAAACGTGGCTACATATTATTACACTTTTCCATATGTGCTAAGCAGTAATTACGATAAAGAATAATTACTATTAATTATTTATATATTTTAATGTATTATGGAGCCATTCAAGTACTATGAAAGCACTGATGGGGGGTGGGGAGTCCGGGTAGTGATTACGTCAGCAGTATGTCTTTATTAAGCCGGAACAGATTTAGGTAAATGTTTACGTAAGCATGGGGGGGACAAGAGCACTGCTCACTTTTGCCGACAAGGGGGAGGGGGCGGTCAAAAATGACAAAGATTCTGCTTACGTAATTCTTGAACGGCCCCTATGACTGAGTGCTTTAAGCGCTCGCCTATTAAGTCCAGCGAAGCCTTAAAAGCTCGTCAGAGCAACCGTTAGTTAATTCGAGAAAAAAACGCCAACATCGCTTCAAACCCACAATTATTCCCGACAAAAGGTTATGAATACGTAGTTCCTATGAAAAAATATAATTTTCACAACAGATAAGTCACTGGCACCAGCTCGTCTAATATACAGGAAATGTGAACGCCATACTTACAATGAATAGGCATCATGTCAAATGACTCATTCTACGAAGACAGGTAACTTAGTACTTTGACATACAAATTCTTTTGAAAACAATTTGTGACAATAAGTTTTACTTAGGTCATTGACTTCTATGCAGATACATTAGGGTATCCAATTGTTTTTGACTGTGCGAGTCCAAAACATCTTTATTCTCATGTCTAAGCTAGTGACTTTAACATTTAATTAAGAATGATTCTGTATAAATATTATTTTTTAAGTGGTCTTTTTCGGGACGATGTGAATTGAATATTTTAAAAGGAAAAGGTGTAACGAAAAAGAGATAGCTATAAATGTATATGTAGGTTGTGAGAGAATGAGATAGAATACGTTTCTAAATAGTGGGAGAAAGAGAAACGTTGAAATCTATAGCACATTATTTTCTGGTGAATCGTAGTGATTATCGCGTAGTTTTAACAATTATTCTATGAGGTGTTGTATTATTAACATCGTTAATGTGTATTGAAATATTACAAAATAATGCCAAAAACTGATGTTTACGACCTCAGAATACTGTACTATACTAAACTTGCACTTCTACCACGTGTGAACTCAGACTCAATTTTTTTCGAAATATTGCATATTAGATTTGTGATAGTCTCAATTAAATGTTACCTAGTCTGATGAGCCTTGAAAGACAATGGCTTACGTAGCATAATTGTTGATTTTCATTATAACACTTACTTTCACATCTCGGATAATCATTCATTTTATTGAATATACTGTATTCGTATTTATTACACCAGTTCGTTTTTGCGTAAATCACCTGATGTTGAGTGTATATCAGTTTTGCGTTTCTCGAGATAATTAGGTCAAATATTAAGCACTTATTTTATTAATTGTTTTAGAATGAGAATCGACTAATTATCCTGTAAAAATATTGCTAGCGACTAACCAGTCGCGCTGTATAATAAAGATTTGGTGATAATCATTATAAATACAGTTTAAAATAATAATAATATAAAAATAAGGGAACTTCTGAACTAAGTACACGTTACTTGAAAATGAAGTGAATAAATAGTTAAAGATCGTGATATTAATCGTGTCTGTGTCAGTATTTTTTATTCACTCTTCAAAAGACATGATCATCGGTGTCAATGACTACGAGTGACCTAGTACAGAAGTAGCAAACCTATGGCACGCCTATCACAGATAACACGTAATTTATAAAAGAAAACAATTTTTATAAGAAGAAAAAGGTAAGATTTCATAGACGATTTTTTTTTAAATCTGTATAAATAAAAATGAATCACAAAATATTTTGCTAAGCGCAAAACTCTAAGACGGCTCGTCTAATTCGAGTAATTTTTTATTTGATTTATTCCTTTGAGGAAGGGTTTTATGAAGAGAAAAAATTGCACGAAAAAACCTTACAAACAGTTTTCTTTATCTGTAATTGTGAACGCAACTTCAAATTGCTATTAGCGTCCATAATTACGATGTTTTTTTTTCATTTTCGAGTTGACACGTGTCATTTTACCATTTTACAGCGGTTTGATTTAAAATTTTCGCTTTATAGAATTTATAAAAAGGCGTGAAGCCGCAGACAATAGCTAGTTTACAATAAAATAAAAAAACATGCAGTTCAATATGCATTTCAAAATGGAATGAAATTAAAGAAAAATAATAATTGTAATGATATATTAGTTCTGTCAGTGTGTAATTTGATATATTAAAATGTCTTAAAAATCTACAGATTTCTAGTGATTATCTCATAACAACTTTAAGATGTTAGACAAAAACTATAACGTTTGGCTCGCGAGTATAAAAAGGTTCACCGCTACTGACTTAAGTCTCTGGATCCAAGTAACTGAGGAAAACCTCATTATTTTATCCTGTCACGTGACAATAGACTAAGTTAATAACAGCCCGTTATTAAAGTATTTTACTCAAGTAGGTCAATTACTAGCAACTGTCTGCGACTTCGTCTGCCTTAAATTACGTTATCAAAGGTAACAATCATAAAAAATAGTCCACCGCCACCTAGTGGCGATTCATAATAAAATTGATATCATAGGTATCCTCTCCATGTGTTTACACATGGAGAGGAAACACATGTATGTGAAACTTTTTTCCCACATTTCATGAAGCTATATATTAGTTTATCATCTTTTATGATAACTCGCTAATAATAATTCAATAAACAATTTTGAGCGTCGCATATAGTTTTTGAACTTAACAAAATTTTTAAAAAAATATATAATTTCTGCTCAAAAATATATAATTTATGTTCTCGTCGTATGTCCATCTTCCAAAAAAATTAAGAGTTCGTTGATTTCGATTTAGCTCGAAAATGTCTAAGATACTTTGATAATAATATATACTTTGATAATTATACCAGGTGACTGTTTAGGCAGTAGCAATATTTCTGAAGGACACTCTGCACTCGATTCTCGTTCTGAGTCACTTAAAACATAAGCGCTTAATATCGGACCTAATTATCTAGAAAAATACAAAATTTATACACAATCCTCCACGCTTCTATGTTCATATTCATTTGAAAGGGAACTTGGAAACGTCGGGAACAAAACAAAAGTGTGTATTGCCCGTTTTACTGTCGAAAGTTATTAACTCCAGATCGCCCATTGTAGCTTTTGGCACTAGTCATTGCACTTAGGTTTATTATTTTATTTATACGTTTGTAGCTATACTTTTGAAAGTCTTAGAACAAACTTTAACTTAGGTTTTCGTGATTGTTTATTAGTATTTGTTTTAATATTATTATTTTATATGTTAAATGTAACCATGAAGTGTCATAATCCTATAATACTGCGAGTGTCTAAACAGTCATCTGGTGTATACTAACCTCCATATTTGTATCTTTATATATAAATTTCTTCTGTGCTTGTGTATGTCACTGAACTCCTTCTAAACGGCTGGACCGATTTTAATAAAAGTTTGTGTGTATGTTCCAGTGGATCCGAGAATGGTTCAGATTCAATTGGACCCGGTAGGTGGCGTTGCGGTTGACTTTTAGGATTTTTTTTTATTATCAAGGCTGGACAACGTCCGCCAGGTCCGCTAGTATATATATATATATACGCAAATGTATGTGTATGTTTATAGGCAGTATAATAACGACCAACCTATTATTAAAATAACTAGTATTTATGTAACTAAATACAATTTATAAATTAATTAATTATCATGAGGAAGTAAAATTTGTAAACATATAAAAAAACATCGGGGTCATGGAATTACTCAACTTTATAAGATGACACATTGTCGATATGGCGGCTCCAGTGTTAACAAATTGTTTACAAAAGTTGCATACTTGATGATAGTGGTTTCATTTCATATCCAGTACCTAACATTATCCGTTGACGTTGACAGCGAACGAAAACAAGATAATAAAAAAATATCCTCTCAAATAGATTTCTAGTTTTTGGAATTAACGCAGAGGGGAACGCTAAGCGGTCATCAAATATCATTACGTGGTGTTCGTTGTGATTCCCCGAGCGGAGAGTGCCGTCTAGATTTTATTTCGACCTAACAATACGCTATTGATTTGACGGTTTTTCACGGCTTCACCGGACTTGTGTTGCTAAGTGAGTCTTCGCTTGTATCTGTGTGAACACATAAGAACGCGATGCTCTTCGGTGAAATCAATTAATTCCCCATTTCTCTTGCCAATTCTCTTAAAACGAATGCATTTGCATGTTATTGGTGAGTATACAGACGATATTATAAAAAAATAACCAGATTGACCTATGTTGATTATTAATCTGCGGGGAGCGTATACAGACGATATTATTAAAAAGTAACCAGATTGACCTATGTTGATTATTAATCTGTGGGGAGCCAAAATTGATGATATCTAGCTATATAGGTTTTTGGCGGGATTTTGGAATGCCATGCAGTGGTCTTTATATTTTATCCATAATCTTGTGTTACTTGGCTCTATATTGTGTAATGTTGGTGGTGCTTTACGTAATATACTTTTACTGCAAGTGAAGTGGATCGGAAATAATACCACGGAGAATGGATTCTGACTTGCCACAAAAAGTCCCTGAAAAGTTCTAACAAGATGGCCACCATCTTGTTAGTTTATTGAAATTATATCAAGAAACTTGTAATATCGTTACTCTTTTGACAAATGCAGTAATAGTCTACTAGAAGACTGGTTGCTAAAAATAAAATAAAAGAAGAAGATATCTATATGGAATGTCTAATTTAGTAATCCGTTTGTGTTGTAAGGAGTAAACATTTTATTACTAAGAATTCTGCATTTACGTAGCAAAAAAACTTGAAGTATTTATAGTTTGAAATAAATAACGTTCTGTTTACATTTTGATAAATTATATCGTATAAATTATGCTAGTAATAAAAAATAAGGTACTAAAACGCAAAATTGAATGTGACACATTTGTCCTTTGTGTACTTTGTCAAACTGGGTATTAAACGAAGAACGGTCATTTGTTTTTTTTTTGGCTTATAAATTTAATCGAACATAAAGTGTTTCTAATATCTTTTATAAAAATAAACACCAGAATAGAGAAAAAAAGAAATTAACCGGAGAATTAGTTTGTTTCATTTAGCTCTAAGTATTCGACGATTTACTATATATTATAGGGATATCTTTACGAGAATCATTATATATTAATTAACCAACTTCACTTTCGTTTTCTCGTGGTCAAGCATAGGTAATTGAAATAAAAAGACTGGAGGAAAAAAAATCTATTTATTAAAAACCAAAAACACTTCTTTCCTATTTCAACTATAATTCCTCATATTCCTTCTTACGCTGTTCTCGCTTGGGTATTTGTAATACGGATAATAGGCTCCTATTTTTCTATTATAAACAAGATATGGAGGCATGTTGTAGCCGTTAGAGGTAGATGACCAACTTCTTCTGTACGCGTTTCTTTTCATCTTTGAGTGTTTATGTAGGTCGTTGAAAGTATTTTTCGATTCATTAGCATTGTTCTCCTCAAATGGTGTATATAATTCATTTTCATTGGTAATTTTGCGCGCATTGACAGTCACAGACGCGATCGTTGTAAATAATATCGCAATTAGAATGAGCTGAAAGAACAATAAAAGGAAAAATTACATACCTACACATAAATAGTACATAATTTTTGTCATATGAAGTGAGTAAAGTTAATTGTGATATATTTTTAGACTTATTGAAGTGAAACTTCTCATGGGAGAGTTTTAAAATTCTGATCGGTAATCTTTTTGTGTGACGAAAGTAGTGGGGGTTAACACTGTGTCGGGTAGAGTATTGAAAACACCAGTTCTTGTCCAATCGCCAAAGTTAAGCAACGTCGAGCGCGGTCAATACTTGGATGGGTGCGCCTGCGAACACCGCGTGATTAAATAATTTAATTAAAATATTTGTAATACAAAAGTTTCACTTCCATTGCGTGTCGTTACGACACACCCTTTTTTCTATCTGCGAACTTTAAGAAATCCATTAATTTTTTTTAAATTCCTAACCATAACTTTTTTTAATTGATATTTTAAACAAAACACATACAATGATTTAGGTATTCGAAATGTGATGTCATATTTGATAATAGTTGTTTTTATCGATATTCAATTAATGTATTTTAGCTCACCTTTATTAAAAAGAGTCGTCGGTTTCCCATTTTTGTTAGTTTTATTCTATCTCTTATAATTGCTTTGTTCTGTAAAAAAAAACGACGGAACGTTCCCTACGTCCTCTCTAACTCTTGTCCTATAGTGAAATTACCTTGAACTTCACGTTTGTATATATACGTATTGTCATTTTTTAGTTGTGCTACTTTTTTTAGAACATTCGCAACTGTAGAGACGCATTCTATTGTAAAAATATTTCCTATGGGAACACTTATAAGAAGATGAATAGAACTCTGAAGTAACTCTCGTCTATCTGTTTGTTATCTCTACAGAAGTAATGATTTAGAAAAATAAATTATACCCGGATAAAGCGGATAGCTGTCTGTTTGTAATATATAATTATTAGTTTTTGCTCGCGACTTCCAACAAGTTAATATAGATTTTTGACCGTAACAGGAGGAAACGGGAATAATATTGTTTTTACTTCTGGAGTAAATGCAATCTGTCATTTTCTACAGCGTAACAAACAAACTCACATTCATACTTTTAAGTAACTAATATTTTAATATTAGTTAGGATTATCCTTACTAATATTATAAATGCCAAAGTAACTCTGTCTGTCTGTCACGTTTTCACACCAAAACGACTGAACCGATTTAAATGTAATTTGGTACACAGATAGTCTAAAGTCTCAGAAAGGACATACTTTTTTATGCGAAAAAAGGTTTGAAAGGGAGGATCAAAAGTTGTATGGAAGTATTGTCATTTTTAGCACTAATAGATTGAAACTTATCTTTTTGGCTGTTGATTCAATATAAATAAATATGACATTAAAATCTTGTAAAAGTTTTACCCTCAAGGGTGTACAATAACCATAGGTAATAGGGGATGAAAGTTTGTATGGAAATATGTAAGCTTCCGTTCCGATTTGAAAAATTGTTTCAGTGTTAGATAGCTCATTTACCGAGGAAGGCTATTATAGGCTTTATCATCACGCTACGACCAATAGGAGCGGAGCATCAATGAAGAATGTTTCAAAATCGTTTTTTCCCTCTTTTGAGGGCTTCCGTTGAGTGGTAGTTAGCCCAAAGTCATTATTCCAAGCGGACGAAGTTGCGAACAGAAGCTAGTATTATATAAAGACTTACCTGATACCCATGATATGAATTCAATTTTCTAAACCTATTAATTACTTCGTTCAAAACCTTAAATCGTTAAATATATTAGATAAAAGAAGAATCTATTTTTAATGTTCTTACACCAGGTTTAATCTTGAAGATTCTATTAAAAGTTCCATATATTTCAAAGGTTATCTTGTTGAGTTTACTTTTAAATTGTGATCCATCTACCATCTTCCACTGAACAATCTTTTACAATGGTTCATGATATGTTTGTAATAATAGTAGATGGTAGAGGCACGGTTGATACTATTACTTGTTGCAGCGTGATTGGTTCGGCTCGCCCGGGGTATTACCATCTCATAGAAAACTGACGTGAAGCAACAGTGCTTGCATTGTTGCGTTTCGTTCGGTCAGTGAGAGCGCCGGAGGACCACCTTTCCTCTCCTACCCTATCTTCTCCCTTAACCCTCCCCCTCCTTCTCTTTCCCCCCAAACACAGGCTGGTAACGGACTTGCGACTCCCCTGGTGTTGTTAGTGTCTATGAACGGTGGTGATCACTTTTTTTTAATTGTTTTTATTGTAGCACGGTAACGTGTCTGTACCATGCCTGATGGTAAGCACAGTATAATGCAAAAACAATGGCGACCACCGAGTGACACAATATCCGTCGCTGGTCGCAATATCATGCCGGCCTGCGAAAAACTGGATATGCACAGGCTGATCCCGAAACGCGCTCCGCAGAAGCGAATCACTATGACGAGCTTTTTCGCCATATACATGGTGGTTGTGACCCAGTCAGGCTGTAAAACCCTACCACCCCGCTTTCGCCATTGCCTCTTTCGTTATGCAGGGTGCACCACGTGCAGGTGAGGCTGGCTTGGGTGTCTCAAGTCTTATGATGTTATTCGACACCCCTTACACCCCAAAATTAACAACATCAGGTGACCCACCTGTTTGTTTGCTTTCTATGACATTAAAAAATAAATATTGTAATTATGCAAATGATATTTTATGGGAAGCAGTGGCCTTAACCATGAAATCCTTAGTTATTAAACACCAATAAACTTATAATCGTTTCAATGCTTGGTTACTAGGAAAAATAAATAAGAATTCTAATGTTGTTTACATAATTATGTAGAAATTATGTACCTACGTAATTATAAACGTAAGACAACTTCATTAACCTGAAGTCTCATAAAATACACACATAATTACAATCGTTAAACTATTAAAATTAATAGTTTTTATTTAGTATCTTGTAGTATATTGATATTTAAATATAGAGTCCTCGCCAAACTTTTTGACCGCTTTGTACATAGTTGCGCAGAACACAAAGTTTGGTATAAATATACATATTATATGTTTACCTAACTTCGAAGCAATGCATAGGATATAGCAATATATAAGGATATATTAATGTTAAATTACTATAATATATTTTTAATTTGTTTTATATAGGATTGATTATGTAGGAGCCGAGGCTCATTACTGTAGGAGTCTAGATTCACTTGGACAGCGTATAATAATATGACTCGGAGCGCGTATAATAGGTTTTTTATTTAT
>MU159774.1:60417-70580 GCA_015888305.1 Antheraea pernyi
AGGAGTCGCAAGTGCGTTGCCACCCTTTGGGGGGAAGGGTTAGGGGAGGTAGAGGGAGAGGAGAGAGGAAAGTGGAGGGGAGATGGGCCTCCGGCGCTCTCACTGACCGAACGAAACGCAACAATGCAAGCACTGTTACTTCACGTCGGTTTTCTGTGAGAGGGTGGTACTACCCCGGGCGAGCCGACCCCATTCATGCTGAAACCAGTAATAGTTTCAGCGTGGCTCTACCACCATCAAACGTTGTGACGTTGTAGGGGGTAATCTCAGAAACTACAGGTTCGATTTGAAAAATTCTTTCAGTGTTATATAGCTCATTTATCGAGGGAGGTTATAGGCTATATGTCATCACACTAAGATCAATGAGAGCGGAGCACCAATGAAGAATGTTTCAAAACAATGTTTCAAGACATCCACTCCATCGGGGATAGGTTGGTAGTTTCATAAACTAACTAAAACCTCATTATTAAGCGTCTGCGGAGCTAATGGAGGTCACTGTGATACTTCTGCAGCAATGTCCAGCTCAAACTCCAGACCACCCGGCCACCGAATCACCGAACTAGTACAATGGAAGGTCAAATCCCCTAGGCCCTTGGCAGTGCAGTGCTGCAGAAAACGCTTCCTCCGACTGCCGCCCACCAGTTTTTTTTACCAAGATTCCGTTCTCGCCCTCTAACGTTTTTACGTGGTTTTTCCCAATGGTACTTTTACCGAGGTTATATCTCCCTTTCATCGCCAAAAAGGGTGACCTTGTTTTAAGAATGAAATGAAAAAACTACGTTGGGTAGAATGTTAAAAACTGTAAATTCTTGTACAAAAACAAAATCATTCCGTTTTCAGTTTTGAATTTACTCCGCGTAAATGAGGAAAGTTTGCTATACGTAATTATTAGTACCTACAAATTTAAGTAGTTATAGGCTTTTGTTTCATAAGTTAACGAAAAAATACCACAGTTTAAATACATCCCCGTAATTTCAAAAAGACAGTAAATGTTACCTTATCTGTGGTGACAAATTATTACTCAAATTACCTGTTATGGTTATCTTTAATTAGTCTTATATCTGAAAACACTACATAAACCGGGTAATTATGCCATCGCCCTAATGAAATGCTATTAAATTTCAAGTTATTTGCAAGCGGAAATGTATATAAAACTGAACATTCAAACGTTAATTAATAATAATGTGAATTTGAAAAATACTATAAATTAGTACACTTCCATATACTTTTAGTAAGTTTAAGTTTCAGTATAATAATAGATACCTGTCGATTTCATTCTCCATAAGTAGAATTCATTTCGGAAGAATATTTTAGAATATTTCAACTAAATCAGGGAGTTATGAAGAATTGGATTATTGCGGGAATGGTTAGTTATTATAAAAATGTATTAATTTGATATTCCATGGCAGCTAATTTCAAGCTAAAACTATGTTTATCATATAACTATTGATGTGTTTCAAAATAATATGAAAGTACATTTACAAAATAATCTATGATTAAAAAAGTAAGCTTGCTTATTATAGTCTGACCGCAACCGCTGTACCGCGTCATAGGTACGTGAGCAGCGATTAGACGATACCACACGATATAAGTGAAGACTTTTTTTTTTACTTTAGTAGCACGGTATAATGACTGCCATGCACCTGATGGTAAGCACAGTACAATCCAAAAACAATGGCGACCACCGAGTGACATAATATCCATCGCCGGTCGCCACTGTCATGCCGGCCTGCGAAATGCTGGATATGCACAGGCTGATTCCGAAACGCGACCCGCAGAAGCGAATCACTATGACGGGCTTTTTCGCCATATACATGGTGGTTGCGACCCAGTCGGGTTGTAAAACCCTACCACCCCGCTTTCGCCATTGCCTCGTTCGTTATTCAGCAGGGTGCACCACGTGCAGGTGAGGTTGGCTTGAGTGTCTCAAGTGTTAGATGTTATTCGACACTCCTTACACCCCAATCGACACCCCTTACACCCATTAGACTTATAAGATACATCATATTATTTTATTAATATAATATGTAATAATAAAAATGTATTTATTGGAACGATACACTTCGTGTTAGTCAGTAAACGAGGATTATGAAGACTGACGCCGAGTATACATGACTCCGTGCGTCACCGATCTGAATGTGACGATTCACTTCCGTTCACTTCTCAGCATGGAAGCTGTTTGTCAAAAGAGACTTGAGAAAGATTATTTCAGCTTATAATCTAGGCTACAAATAAGCTTCTTCATACAAACTAAGCAGTTTTTGAAAAATGTAACATAAGATCAGTAAAAAATGTATGCCAACCTTAAAGAAAACCTCAAAGGTTGACGGTTGTTTTTGTGAACGGTTGTGAGTGCTACTTTTATTGAAGTTTGTGCGTCTTCGGTTTATATATGTCAATGACCTTGTAATTAAAATTATTGAATGAGTTTTAATCAGAGAACGAGTACGTTTCGTAAATATATTAAAACTTTCAGGTCATTCTGGCTACATTGGGATCCATGTTGCTGACAATGCACCCAGTTATGGCGTCACCTTTCATCAATGGAACGGGAATCATACGTCAAAAAAAACCAAAGTTGTCGGAAACCTATAAATCGCAATTTTCTGAATCAACCGGAACGAACAATTTATATATTGAAAACTAAGAAAAACTTGATTCAACACAGCCATTTAATTTCTTTTTAATATGAACTACATAGAAGTAAAAGTTTCACGGAAAAAGGTGTATTTTAATTTTAATGAATATACATGGCGGAGTTACAAATTATAAATAAACAGTAACTATATTGCTACATACTGTAGAGCAGAATTACTTAATAAATCCCTGATTGTCATAAAAATCATATCGCGCGATACAGATCGCTTATGGGAACGCTTTGAAATTCTGATCGGTAACCTTTTTGTGTGACGAGAACTGGGGGGACTAAACACTGTGTCGGATAGTGTTTAGAATACTGGTTCTCGTACGATCACCGAGGTAAGGCAGCAACGGCGCGGTCAGTGTTTAGATAGGTGACCGCTTGAGAATATTATAACGTGTGATGTTGGATTTTTTTTTAATTTAAACGTTTCCCTTTAATACAAAAGCTTCACTTGTATCATGTGTTTGTACGACACAGCCTGTTTTTTTTTTTGTTACTTTTATAGGTATTTGTGTTTGAGTAGTCTCACCTCATATTGATCATGTAAGATAGTAAAGAACTTTACTTAAAGGGACTGTCTTTCAAGTGCGACTGCCGGACGACCCCTATAAGTGCTTGGTGGCAGATTATTCGAGGGTGGTAATTAGTCAGGCAAACTTATAGAAAAACTCTCTTCATTTTAGTACCCATCAATAACGTACAAACCTTTCGATAGATTTTAATATTTAGCAAACAAATCGATTATATCGTAGATTTTTATATTGTCACTGAAGTAACGGACATCAAGAGCGCCTTATAAAGTATTATATTTTCTCTGTTATGTTCTTCTTCCTTCTTCTCGATGACTGAATTGTTTTCGGAACCGATGCCTGTTTTTGTATTCATAAGCGCCTTCTTACACTTCTTCTTAGGTGACATTGAAGTAGTCCAGTGAAGCTGTTAGGTTGCTAGGTCAATGGCGTAGTCAGTTCGAAAAAAAAAACTAAAAAATCACTCCAAAAAATTATGAAAAAATGTAATTTTATCATTTTCTGCATTTGTATCGAGTATTTTTGTATTGAAATCTAATAGCAATATATCATAAATGTGAAGGTACGTTTGTTTAATTTTTGGAGTGAAATCGCTTATGGGAAAGCTTTGAAATTCTGATCGGTGACCTTTTTGTGTGACGAGAACTGGGGGGAATAAACACTGTGTCGGATAGTGTTTAGAATACTGGTTCTCGTACGATCACCGAGGTAAGGCAGCATCGGGCGCGGTCAGTGTTTGGATGGGTGACCGCTTGAGAATAACTTGTGATGTTGGATTTTTTTTAATTTAAGCGTTTCCCTTTAATACAACAGCTTCACTTGTATCATGTGTCTGTACGACACGGCCTGTTTTTTTTTTGTTACTTTTATAGGTATTTTTGTTTGAGTAGTCTCACCTCATATTGATCATGTAAGATAGTAAAGAACTTTACTTAAAGGGACTGTCTTTCAAGTGCGACTGCCGGACGACCCCTATAAGTGCTTGGTGGCAGATTATTCGAGGGTGGTAATTAGTCAGGCAAACTTATAGAAAAACTCTCTTCATTTTAGTACCCATCAATAACGTACAAACCTTTCGATAGATTTTAATATTTAGCAAACAAATCGATTATATCGTAGATTTTTATATTGTCACTGAAGTAACGGACATCAAGAGCGCCTTATAAAGTATTATATTTTCTCTGTTATGTTCTTCTTCCTCCTTCTCGATGGCTGAGTTGTTTTCGGAACTGATGCCTGTTTTTGTATTCATAAGCGCCTTCTTACACTTCTTCTTAGGTGACATTGAATGAAGTATTATTGATTTTGATTTGATTTGTTAGAAAGCGCTTCGTTTGAATACTACTGAACTCATATGAATCTAGTTTTCAGATAATAGAGGAATTAATGCAAGGAAATAATCAGACTACATATTATAACGCTTTATAATAGGGAACGAAGCAATAATTATAAAATAAAGACATAAGACAGTGCATTTTAATTCGGAAACGTGGTTCCCAACGTAGATAGAAAAGCACGAAAACATTTTAAGGAGTTCCATGACACGAGGGTCAGCTAGTTAGGAAATTAAATCTCATTTACTTAAAAGAAAAACTTCAAACATTTTAATTCAATATAATTTCAACATACCTACAAATTTTCAAATAACAATATTTATCACAACTTAATTTTGTTAACTCACATTCACAAACTTTTTTTTATCTAATCAAACTATTTTTGACACCTTGTCCAAGAGTTTACTTTAAATCTTTCAGTTTCCGAACTTCCAGAGTGGCCCACATTCAGCAACATATGATTTTGAAATGTCTCAATTAGAAGAAAACCTTTCCTGTACAAAGAAAACAAAATTCACATTCACAAACTTTTTTTTATCTAATCAAACAATTTTGGATACCTTATCCAAGAGTTTACTTTAAATCGGACAATACAGTAACTGAAGAGGTAAAAAGGAAATAATAACAATAAAATATAGCCTAAAGCACGTATTACGTAGCTTTTTATTAGTAAAGTTATCAGAATCCGCTGTTGCAAGGATTACCTTCTATGAATATATTTAGGAACTATATCTATGTATGTAGTATAGATTATACCAAGGACTAGAAGTTTATATAACGTACTCTGTGACTAGAAGTATGTTTCCATTACGATCTTAATATAATTGTTTAAACGATATTCTGTAAGACTTGAAAAATATGAAATTATTTTTTATAAAAGTTACTAAAATAAGTTTCTGTTACCATTTCGTGTATTTAAATCCACCACATGTAAAAAATCAGACCATAATAAGAAAAGTACAAATAATTGAAATGACAAAAGAACCACTATATATTTCGACCACAATAAAACTAAGAAAACATTTAAGTAATTATGGATCTCCGTAAAACAACGCTTCATAATCGCTAATTAATCAAATAAAACTCACAATCTATTTAGGTATGTATTTATTTTAGAGTCCTCGAAATAACAAATAGGTATCGTGGCTAGATTATAGTGGCGTATTAACCATAATCTATTAAGTCATAGTAATTATACCAATATTTTGATATAAAAAAAATCCAGCTTAAAAACACGCAATCACTTATAATATGCATGATTTAGAAACTAATCTTTTATTTTTTATATACAATGTAACTGGTATATTACATAACAACTTTATATTACGAAACATGGCGGCAATTAAATTCTAATACTAAATTATCATCCGTATCTCCAACAACGAGTAATAATCAGTTTAAAATCTACACGAGAAGTTCTGGAACTATCGATTAAGGCAACAAAACATACATTAAAAAAACACATATACATGTATACATATGCAAACCAGTATGATATTCAAAACTATCAGTGTATTTTACAAGTGACATTGTAAACACGACCTGTAATTTTTGTTTACTTTATTAGCCGATTCCATTGCCTATCATGTTACTTTCCATTGCAATTCCTTAATAAATTACTTGAAAAGTATGGTATAATAACAAAATATCTTAGAAAAAATGTTCTGATCGGTTTTCAAACGGTGATTTTAAATTCATCTCGGTCGTGGGGCAATTTTTATTTATACATCTTGAGGACTATATTATTTTATGACAACAATATAAGTAATAGCGTGTTCTTAAACTAAAAATTTTAATAACGCAATAAGTAATAGATTATATTCGTTCACTCATTCATTCAAGTGATTTATTGATCTGTAAAAACTGTCATAAAAGCCAAGTGACAAAACCATTGGGCATGCATAACTGACGGGACTTGACTCACGAGCATAAAAGAGTCTAACATTTATTATTATATAATTTAGTAAAATGTACTAGTTTATTATTAATTCGGTTTCCACTTAAAATATATAATACATGAATGTATCAAAATTTGAACGCATTGGTAAGAAAAAGATATCCTTTATATATTGAACGCATCCAGTACGTACATTCCTCGTAAATCTTTTTGACCACTTTGAGTATAGCCGATGTTCGGACCGTATACATATGTAATATAGTCGAGCGTTTAATATAAAACAATGTTAAAAGATTATTATAGGAATCTATATTTTATTTGTCTATAAGTTATTAAGGATATTCTATTGTATTATATTATAATTTGATACGTAATATGTAAATTTGAGTTCTGCACAGCTATCTTCAGAGCGGTCAAAAAGTATAGCGAGGTGTGTAATAGACAAGCACAAGCCAAACTATTGAATGAGTGAATGAAATATAATTCTATAACTCAAAAATATCTACTATTACTACATAATAATGACGTAGTAAATATTATATGTGTAAACACCTCAAAGCATCTAAAGCCATAAGGAAATTAGCAAACCAAAGACAAAACAACCTAAGTACTACAAGCGAACTTGATGCATATTAACCTCATATAGAAATATAAAATATCTCATAAGTGAATCGCATTTAACAAACAATACAACACTATTACAGCCAGCACGGCTCATATCCAGTAGTGGAATGCAGTGATGTATTTTCCCTAAAATCTAATAGACACCATATATAAAAATCCATCAATAATAGGCACCCTATATCACGTTCCGTCTTACAAATTGTATGAAGTTGCAGGTATGAGTTCGAAAGAAGTAAAAAATACTTAAAAAGATGGTAATTTAAAAAATGTGAATGCAAGATATATTTTTTATTGTTTTATTAATTTCCATTACATAAAATGCAAATAAATAAACTACCTCTTAGTTAGCTGCTCGACTCAAATTTGTAAATAATTCACAATAACTTTTTGTTACCAATTTCTATTTCAATGAGATTACCATCACGCAAGATTCAAATTTTCAGTTATATGCTAGTTTAAAAAAAACTGACGGAATATCAATTAACCATGAAATTGCTGAGTCATACTTAAATACATGTTACTACAAAAATATAAATTGTGGTCCAAGAAAAAAACAAGAGAAATTAACGTTAGCGCGCGAGTTCATTGCGGCTCGAGACTAGAGATTAAATATCCAGAGTATATTGCCATTTTCCAATAGTCATGGGAGAGTTACCAAAACTACCAGAAATAATAGTTAAACTGTCAGTTTTAAGCGTTTACATGAAAGTTGCTAAACTTAATTAAAATAATGTGTAACTTTTCTGTGAACATTTGGTTATTCTCAGAAAAAATGTAAAACACCTTAGAATTATCAAGCACATGTGTTTTATATGGATATACTCAATCGCAGTTTGTTTTTATGCACCTGTAGTCTAAGAATCAGGAGTGGTAAGTTTAACGTTATTTAGGATAAAATATATGAAGATCTTTAAAAAAAAGATAATTGCTTTAAAAGCAGCTATACAAGTAATTTTATTTGAAGAACAGTGTTTCTTAAAATTTATCCCTTCGTTGTGATGTAATTTGTTATTTTTAATCTATACCTCCTTTTTTCGTTCATTCAAATAACCATCACTAGATTTAGAATCACTAACATAATATTGAAAATTACCTATAAATATGTTTGTAACTTTATTATAGTCGAAAACTTTCTCTGTATGTCAATAGAATCTGAAATAGTTCAGATTTAGCACAAATTTCATGAACTGTTTTTTTTTCACCATATACTAGTTATGCACTTTATTTATTTCCTAAACGTAACTTATGCAGATAAGGTTTAATATATCATTACTGCCCCGTAGGCACTTAGTAGTAAGACTTCTAGTAAGAAGTATTAAAATGCACACACCCGAATTAGTAAAAAATTGGGTGCAGCATTTTGACTAATTACTGAAGTTTCTTAATTGATTTCTAATGTTTATTTTATTGCTTTATTATGAATGTTAAAACATGTTATATATTTTAGTTTTATGCCCAGAACAATTATTCGTCTTTTTGTCCGGGACTATGTATCCGATACAGATATTTGTCAATAACAAATGAGTTATGAATTAATAATATCCTAATCGTTTGTATGAACCCAAGTCCTCTAAGAGGTTTACCACCAAATTATAATGAGCCTGTATTAACGAAAAATGTCATATGAAATGATAAACTATGATTTAAAAAAAACCAATATGTGCATCTTCCGAAGCTTTAGTTCTTCTGTTTTAATCAATTCCTCAATTGATTGATTTCCCATTAATTTGGTTTCCAAATCTGGTGACATCTCTACCCATAACCCAATAACCCTCTAATTCAATAGTATAAGTTACTTATTTTAAAATGAAAATAAACAATTTTCTTTGAATAATTGTTTATTCGGAATAAGTAAAAAATAATTTGCAGTTTACTATTGACTATGACAGTTTCATAAAAGCCTAAATGTAACCATAGACACTATTTTTGTTCATCTAAATTTCTTAAGGCGGCAATGAACCCACATACGCCTATTAAGTACATATCGAAAAGGATAATATGATGTTGTATTTAAAATAACGAACCAAAAGTATAAACAGTTATAATAATCTTCCCTGTAATATTAAATTAGCAAGAGAATAAAATAGCACTGGACAAAACATTTTTACAGTATGTTACTTAGAAATATTTGTAACATATACTTTCACTGTTCTAGCCAATGATATTATAACCAAAAAGCTATAGAAACTTCATTAGCGCTTCGACGGCGGCTTGTTAAAACTGCTCCCTTATCCATATATATTTAAACAATATATAACTATTTCATTTTCACCACCAATATTGAGTAAGTGTCATCTTACTTCCACATTTTATCTAAGACAGTGTGGCGTTACAATATTACTTTACGTATGTGTGTGTTAACATGCCATTTGTTTTGCCAAAATATCTACTAGGTAATGTATCTACAGTTTTTTAGTTATAACATCATTGGTTCAAGCCTACTTAAATTTTCAACTGGAAGTCATACCTTTTAGCGTGAATGTAACTACAATTTTTTTTTTTACGCTATTAAATACTAATTACAATTTTTTTATTTATTTAACATACCATGTAGAAAAGCCTATATAAAAAAAGATTAAAGTTATCTGTATGTTCATAAATGTGCTCAGTATATCTTTGTAAGCGCTGAGAATAGCTGGGAATAATGTCACAGTAGAACGAGTTTACTCTCCAGCATTTCCCTGACTCACGAACAAGTTGTAATATTTAGCTTCGCGAAGTACTCCAGGAGTCCTTGCAGGCGTTTCTTCACCCGCTTCTGGTCGTCAAGTGTGCAGCCCAGTATAGCCGTCTCGAAGTTCTTATCCGTCCCAGTGTTGGGATCAGGTTGGGAGGTGCACGCGTTCATGTAGGTCTGACAGCGTGTGTGAGCCGCAACTCCATCGACGTGTACCGACATCACTAGTTGATCTATGTACATGTTCACCTGGAAATCAGATTTACACAAACTATAAATGGGAATAACTGATTAAATTACTGACGATTTTTGCATAGTGGTAGGACATTTCCACCCTCAACTTAAAAATCTATCGCCAAGTGCCTATACATTAGTTCCGGCAGCTGCTCTTGACAGTCGGTCTTCCTAGGTTTAGCACGTTTACCATCTTGGACCATGTTGTCATTTAATTGTCATC
>MU159774.1:75143-107878 GCA_015888305.1 Antheraea pernyi
CACATTTTATCTAAGACAGTGTGGCGTTACAATATTACTTTACGTATGTGTGTGTTAACATGCCATTTGTTTTGCCAAAATATCTACTAGGTAATGTATCTACAGTTTTTTAGTTATAACATCATTGGTTCAAGCCTACTTAAATTTTCAACTGGAAGTCATACCTTTTAGCGTGAATGTAACTACAATTTTTTTTTTTACGCTATTAAATACTAATTACAATTTTTTTATTTATTTAACATACCATGTAGAAAAGCCTATATAAAAAAAGATTAAAGTTATCTGTATGTTCATAAATGTGCTCAGTATATCTCTGTAAGCGCTGAGAATAGCTGGGAATAATGTCACAGTAGAACGAGTTTACTCTCCAGCATTTCCCTGACTCACGAACAAGTTGTAATATTTAGCTTCGCGAAGTACTCCAGGAGTCCTTGCAGGCGTTTCTTCACTTTGCTTTTCTGCAAAAAACTTTTGACGTTGACAGTTACTGTCTATTGTCGATTCCAAGGATTTTTGTTTTATCCCTTCTTTGTTTCTTTTTCATTCCTGGCAACCCAGTCATCTTGAAAAACTATTACTGCTATTTTCATGTACTAAATTAGTCACTTCTGCTTTATGCTATTCTTCTTGTTATGGAAATATGCTAATGCAACCAAGTCAGACGTCATTTCACAATTGCTAATTTTGTTGCGTCTTGTGATTATTAATTCAATGTTCTAATATGATGGTGGCTCCACTGTTAGAACTTTCCGTGGAATTTTTGTGGCATCTAAGAATTCATGCTCTGCGGTATTATTTCCCATCCACTTCACTCAAATCAAATCAAATCAAAAATACTTTATTCAGTTTAGGCCCTAATAAGGCGCTTATGAACGTCAAAACTACCACCGGTACGGAAAACAACCCAGTCACCGAGAAGAACCGGCAAGAAACTCGATTGGGTACATCTTTTTAACATATATATATATATAACATCTAAATAGGTGTTCCGTTTTTGTAAAACGCCGAATATAACTCTATCGCCCAGATGATTGTTTCGACCGGTTTCGGCCATGGCGACTACTTTGGCCACTAAACTACGGAGTCCAGTAGTAGAAGCGGTCATATGCGCAGCATATATTAAGGTCCACCAGTGTACGTGCAAGACACAGGTGCACATACTCGCCCTTGTTCTTCAGGACCCAGTGGAACGGGGACCGTTACGACCAAAGAAGGACTCAGACAGATAGTACAGTATCACAGTGAGAAAGTACAAGGGGTTAGTACTATCTCGTACTTCCTTAAACGCCTTTTACGATACCCACGGGAAGAAATGGGGTGGTGCTATTCTACTCTGTCGGCACCACACGGTATCGCCCAGATATTATATAGTAATAACATATAACGTATACTTCATCTCATATACAAAATACATGTTTGAGTTCGTACCAGCATGTGTGCCTAAGTGATTTTTATATGTATGGTTAACTTGGCTAGTTTAGCTTAGTAAGATTCATGTCATTGCATCCAAGGCAATATCCCAAGCTAAAGGGTCGATCACTTTGGCACGCTTAAGCTTCTTGCCAAGAGCCTGAACGCTATATGTGCTAGCCCCTTTAGTTCAGTAAAGCTGTGAAGGCCCATTAAGCCAATAGCGTTAGTATGAAACAAAAAATCAAGGCAGCCATAAGAACTACCGACAGATGTTAAAATTCAAAACAATGGAATATAACTGTGTTCTTTTTTTCAAATTTTAAATCAATCAAAGTCTGACTTATTTCAAATTCATAATCTGTAAATCGAAATTATTAACGTTAATTTATTAAATAATCAAACGTATGATGAACACAAGCTCAATACAAAACAAAAACGGCCCTAAAATAGAGCCCTGAGGGACACCAATTCGCGCAAAAGATCCCGCAGATGTTACCCCATGTATGCTAACTTTCTGACAACGATCTTGTAAATAAGAGACTAAATGTGCGCTAAATTGCACTTGTGCGCAATAATCGAACTATGTTACATAAAACATTACCAATATTACAATTTTTTTTTTTTATGTCATAGGAGGCAAACGAACATGTGGGTCACCTGATGTTAAGTGAACACCATCGTCCATGGACACTGACAACACCAGAGGGGTCGCAAGTGCGTTGCCACCCTTCGGGGGAAGGGTTAGAGGAGGAAGAGGGAGAGAAGAGGAGAGGGGAGGGGAGATGGGCCTCCGGAGCTCTCACTAACCGAACGAAACGTAACAATGCAAGCACTGTTAGTTCACGTCGGTTTTCTATGAGAGGGTGGTACTACCCCGGACGAGCCGACCCATTCATGCTGAAACCAGTAATAGCTTCAGCGTGGCTCTACCACCATCACCACCAAATATAGAGTTCAATGATACAAGATTATGAATAAAATATAAAATGCACTGTATGACAGAATAAGACCTCGCCTAAACCTCTTTAGTTTTATTGTTTGCCCCTGGGCATCTAAGAACAGGATACAAATTTAATATTACAATACTCACAGTTTGGCTAAATATAAATTCAACCGATCGGTTTTAAGCCTTTTTTCATATACACGTTCATTAGGTGTATTTATAGGTTTCAAATGGTATCATTTATAGAACCTTAGTGTTCATTTCATCGTAGTATTACCGATCCCAAGCAGCAATAAATTGCACTTTCAGGTT
Organism: Antheraea pernyi; assembly: GCA_015888305.1. NCBI lineage: Eukaryota > Metazoa > Arthropoda > Insecta > Lepidoptera > Saturniidae > Antheraea > Antheraea pernyi. The sequence goes on from MU159774.1 coordinate 77,812, forward strand.
TGTCAGATTTTTCTCCACCCATTCAACGATGAATACAAACCATGTACACATTGCCTATATTAATCCGTCATAAAATAGTTAATAGTTAAATTTCATCATAAAACTAAACAAATGAAGTAATAATAGATAAACAATTAACAAAAAGAAAAGAAAAAAACAACCAATAGTTGCTCACAGATAAGATTTTTAACGTACACTTTAAATAAAAACGTAAGCAAAAAAAAAGGTGTGGACCAAGAGTCTGCAGAAAAGGATACAAAAAAACCATATATACATATTCAATTCACCGTAATAATTTTGTAACAATTCTTTCTATTAAATTAAATATTCCAAACATTTCGAACATGATACCTTCTTCTCTCGCTAGTGCTGTTCCCTCAACCTAGTGTTTATACTTGTTTCCTATGGAGTGTACAAGTGTGTACACATGCAGGCAGAAGGTTGAAGTGAACTGAATTCTTAAAAACAGCCTGCACATTATACTGCACGAGACCATTATAAGACCTGTCCTCATGAATGGCAGCGAAACGTGGGCTGTGAACAAAAAGAACACCCATACCATTCAAGTTGCTGAAATGAAAATATTACGGTGGATGTGCGGCGTCACTCGGCTCGATAAAATCCGCAACGAATACGTGCGAGGCAACCTAGGGGTGCGCGACATTGCCGACAATCATACAAGAAAGTAGGCTGCGATGGTATGGTCACGTAAAGAGAAAGCCACCAGACTACGTGGAAAATTTGGCATTGCAACTATCCATTCAGGGTAAGAGATCCAGAGTCAGGCCCAAAACAAATTGGAAGGGTGTAGTGCTGAAAGATATGAACGAGTGCGAAGTTTCCGAATGTGATGTCAGGGACAAAGCGAAGTGGAGAAGAAAAGTAAGGAAGGCTGACCCCACCACCATGTGGGACTAACAGCCAGGAAGAGAGAGAGCCTGCACATTAAATGTCTAGTTATTTTAGTCTCCGTAAAATTGTTCAAAGGAAGTTAAGCTCTCCTATAACATTTATGAATAAGGCTGAATAGGTGCACTAGACAAAATTACAAAAAAAAAACAATATTTACAAAATACGCCTTTATTTTATATGTTACAATTCTTATCATGGACATAAAATATACTACGTCAATACAGATTACTTACACATATATAACAAAAGAAATAGAATTACATTCTCCGATTAAATGACGGACACTATTGTATAATTTTGAAATCATATTTGGTAAATAATCCGAGCGGACCATTTCACAAATTGATGTCTGCTTAACTTGAATTAGTTCCTGTATAGCTTCGAACGACTTCAACGAATTAAAAATATTCAATATAGCATGGTAACGACAAACCTATAGGAATCTTAGAAACACTGATGAAAAATATAGCTAATATAAGTTTATATAGAATAAAGAAATTAATTTATGCCTTGCGAAGTATAAGTTAATTCTTCTTCTCATACATATAAATTAACTAGCGGGCCCGGCAGACGTTGACCAACCTTAATTATTTAAAAAATGCTTGACTAATTATATACCAAAACCTTCCTCATGAATAACTTTATCCACTGGTGAAAACTACAAGAAAATCCGTTCAGTAGTCTTTGAGTTTATCGCGAACAGACAGACAGACGCGGTAGGGGACTTTGTTTTATACTATGTAATGATTAAGAACTTTCATTTATTTACCCATCAAATACAAATTGGTACAATGTAATCAAATTATTTCTTTTACTAATGTTAAACAATACTGGCTAGCATTTAGTGAAATAGTAGCAAGTATAGTCCTGAATTTATATTCAGAACACAATGTCCAGAACACAAATTTAATTATTTAAATATTAAAACACATTATGTGTATAATTTCGATACAACTTAAAGATAAATAATTCCAAATTTCCGATATACCTAATAATATTTTAACTTTTAAATGTGGTAAAGCCGTGCTGAAGCTATTACTGGTTTCAGCATCAATGGGTCAACTCGCCCGGGGTACTACCACTCAAACCACAGAAACGTCGACATCGAGCAACAGTGCTTGCATTGTTACGTTTCGTTCGGTAAGTGAGAGCGCCGAAGTACGACTTCTCTCCCCCACTTCCCTCGCCCATCACCCCGTCCCCTAAACACAGGATGGCAACGCACTTGCGACTCCCCTGGTGTTGCTAGTATCTATGGACGGCGGTGATTTCTTGCCATAAGGTGACCCGCCTGTTCATTATAAAATATATTTAAAAAAACTTTGTAAATTAAACTCCTGACAATATTATGCGCAAACTCCGAGTGATGGCTGTATTCAGAGTGGCCAAATAGATTGACAAGGACTACAATATTTTATTGACAAGGCAATTACTACATTGTTTTTTAAGTAGGTAGAATAAATGTTTTTTATTTTTATTTTGTGTAATCATGTAGCCTTGATTTTCAAAGAATGTTTCTAATAAAGAAGATAAACTTATTTATATGTAAGACAATAACATAGTGAGAACTGTACTACAGTAATTAACCTATAATTTCAATCCTGCCATCATACTATTACATTATATTAAAAAAACTAGACACACACACACAAACTAGTACAAAATTTAAGAGTAACTTGTTATTTATGTGCCGTTAACAAATTCGACAGGATATTAAATAATAACGCTTAATAAGTAAGCACATAAAATTATGAAGAGTAAATTAGCAAGCAAAGTGATAATAATTCTACATTGTACAAAAAATGCAAAGATCTGTGAGTCTATAAAAACGTTATGGATCCTATGTTATTTTTCAGAAATATTAAAAAAGCAACCCTTTAGGTTATGTTATTATTAATTATTTTAGGATTGTGTGATATTCAAATACATTTTTTTAACAATAAATAATGGCGACTAACTTGAGACAAATTGCCCATCGCCGGTCGCCGCTGTCATGCCGACCTTCGTGTCTTCATGTTACGCTTGAAGGACCTCATGTCATTATAAACTTCAGCGGTGTTATTACAAAAAAGTTATATACGTATTGAACCCTGGCTTTAAAAAGGTCTCATATTAAATGCACCGCGGTCGCTGAATAATCGCCATCTTGCTCTTTTGTCTCGCTTTGATTACGTTAGGTTAGACTTGCGAAAAAAGGATAACGCGAACTTGCCTCAGGCGAGCGCGGTGCATTTATTAGGAAACTTTTTTAAACCAAGTATTTAATACGTATTTAACTTTTTTTGTAATAACACGGTAAAATACTATTACTGAGATGGTATTCATGGCACTAATTAAATAATATAAATTTAAAAACTTTTAAATGGTATGCAATAATTATGTATGTTTTACCAATAATTATCTCACATCCAATTAATTTACACAAAACGATACTTATATTTGTCTATCTTAAACCGCGTGTTCGTCTATACATCTCTCTATATACGATATGATAAAACTCTATAAACATAACAACAGAATAAACATAATAATGATATCTTCAGCAAATAGTGGCTGCTTTAGACTACAAAAAAAGAACTATTATAAGTAGACTTAGTCATATAAACGCTTTTGACCATTTTCAATTTGGTAACTTATTAGAGACATACTAGCTGACCCGTGCAACTTTGTCTGCACGAAATAGGTTATTACCGGTTCCAATTTTATTTCCAAACGTTAAAAAACTTAAAACCCGATTGTAGCGTAACTTATCGGGTCCAATTGTAACTCGAAACTATACTATATATGAGGCATATAAAATCAAAAACAGCTAAGTGCATAGAGACCAAATTTGCAGGAAACGAAAAAAATGTTTATCTATTCTCAGAGTTGGAGTTTTACTTATATTCAAAGTTTCAATTTTAGGGAGTGGCATTGATTTTGCCTGCCTATGGCCATCAGCTCTAAAAAAGAAGTTCAAGAAATTAAAAAATGCGATAATTCTTTAAGTGTATTTTATTCTTACTTTACTTCTTATTTGATGACTTGGTTTTACTTAAATGTATCTGATCCCAAAATCAATTTTAAAACGAAAATTAAAAGGCTTTAGCTGTATTTTATTTCTTGTAGGAATTAAATGGTGATTTGCAACCAATAAGACTAGATGGCTCCATACTCAGTTCATTTTTAGAACTTGTGGCACTTAGCTGTCTTTGATTCTATATGCCTCATATATATTAGCAAGAAATGTCTTCCCGATATCCACTGGGTTGCTTCAAAGGAGCATCACCTCCACGCCCCATTTACTATATAATATATATTTACCTAAATGAAACGTAATCTAATATACCTTTCTAACAGTGAAATAATTTTCTAAATAATTGATCAGTTATCGAGTGGGATGAAAAATTATTAATCACTAAAATTACTATTAAAAAATAGGGGTTGATGTTAGAAGGGTAAATATTTAGGGTTGTATGTATTTTTAATGCCTTATTATAACAAAATAATTTTTTTTTTTTTGTTAATAAGGTAAAAAATAAATGTTAGGGGTTGACAACCCTTATTACTTAGGGGTATGAAAAATAGATAGTAACCGATTTTCAGACCTACGGAATATGCATATAAAATTTCATAAAAATCGGTCAAACCGTTTCAGAGGAGTATGGTGACTAACATTGTGACACGAGAATTTTATATATAAGACAAGATTACCATTTTATGGATGCATTGTGCAAATGATGCATCTATCATGTTGCAGGGGAGTTTTAGGCAGTGCCTGAGACACGCTAACAAAGTGCCTAACGACGCATTCCTGTGTCTGCCTTGTTATTTTCGGGAAGATTCTAGTAAAGCCGCCTTAGGTACTTGTTTGAATAAAGACTTTTCGGTGGATCTTAGGAGACAAAGATATATTAAATTTCTTTATTATTATCTAATATTTTTTGCAAAATTTGTTTAATTACATTATTTTGATTACCAAAAAAAAAATGGTGTCCTCATTCGTATATCATAATACCATACAAATACTGAAATTTATAATGAAGTATATATAAAAAGTAATTTTCACTATAGTATATGTCATAACTTTATTTAAACAGTTCTTGTATATACATACCTAAATAAGTTTATTTCGTTTATCTCAGAAGTGGCTCTAACGATTTGGATTAAATTTTGGATTTAGATAAGGTTTTACTCTTTAAGTATAACTGTATAAATATCATCCCTGAGAAAACGTGTATTAACACAAAGGATATTATAAGTGACTATTGAAACTCATGTAATACAGCGCCATCTTGTAATTTTTTGTTTTACTCGTATTGTTGCCAACGGATGATACTGGTACTAAACTCACTGGTACCTCAAAACTTTGTGAGATGGCGCTATATGAATTTCTTCGAATACGAATATCTTCGGCTTATATCCAATGGCAACAACTTAATTATTTTAACCAACCGAGCGAAGCCCGTCGCTAATAATAACGGAATAAACTAAAACATATTTCTTGCCTTAAAAATGACTACAAACCTCACAGCTGCGTAATTAAGGCAGCCACTAGTTGTAATAAAAGCTTAAAATAGGTGGTAAGAATTATACATATGGCGTAGATGAAAAGTTATTTTCCATTCCACTCGCTGATTCTTCCATTTTCAAAAGCTATATTTTTCCTTGGTAGGGGTACTAACGTTCCACGTTTAACTATACCCATATCTTCACCTGGATAGTACTGAAATAAGAATAAATTTATACTAACATTAAAAAGCTGAATAATTTGTTTGTTTGGTTGAACCTTCGATCAACAATAACTACAAATCGTGTCGGCGCGAAAAATACGTCTAGGTAAATAACAGCTCACTTGAAACGTAAGCTATTATTTTCTTTAGTTTGTTTGAAACACAGCTGATGTAAGCACGTTTCACAATGCCGCAGTGTATTCAAAAGATGCAAAAATAATACCCGAAAAAGCAATTTAACGGCCAGAGTATCATACTTTCGCTAAATACATGTTGAATAAGTTATATTGTAAGCCTTAAACTAGCAAATAATATTAAATTTTGAACAAAATTACCGATTTTAAAAGGTGGTACAAGTGTTTGGTCAAGCCTCGCCAACCACGCACAATAACGGGACAAAGTACTTTATTAATTGCGTGTTAAGGTTGAATTCACACAAATTTGTATATGTTGTCTGTTCATTTTATTTCGGTGTTAGATAGCTCATTTATTGAGGAAGGCTTAAGCTATATATCATCATACTAAGACCAATAGGAGCGGAGCAATAATGAAAAATATTTAAAAATCGGGTTCTTTTTCCTTTTAAGAGCTTCCGCTGCATATTAAGGTTAGCCCAAAGTAAATATTCCACGATGACGAAGTCGCGGGAAGAAGCTAGTTAAAATAGTAATTCAAGAGCATTATTTCGGAAGTTGACACTACATTTAAAAGACCATATTTATCAAACTATATCAGACCATAGAAATTAATGAAGAGGATTTTCTGATAGATTTATTTCTAACTGCGTCCCATATTTTGATACGTTTGCATAGTTGCTTGAAAACTTTTAGAGATGTTGTAGGAAAATCATTCCTTTTTAAATATACCCTTACCTGACATTGAGACACGAATTTTAAAACATCGGAACGTATGAAGTCATTGTCTTCTTTGATTTTATCCAACCTGAAATGGACAGAACACAATATGAATTCGCCATTTTTAGGGCACAATTAAACTATATAACAGTAGTAAAATAACTTACAATTCCGGCCTTGCTATGCTATCGCCAATGCAGTGGCAAATTTTTTCACACAGCTCTTCGTCGAATAACGGGATACCAAACTGTAGGTCCAATATAGTCCATTTCTAAAAGAAAGTACTTTTACTAGTAGATCATTGATAATAATTAAATAAAAGAATAGCTATAGAGTAAACATTTAAACAATTTTGTGTTCTTTTAATATATATCTCATCACTTTAAACAAGTGATTCTAACATATTTATTTTTGTATCACTGAAATGACTACTTATTTTACTAATTACTGTAGGTGATAGAGCCACGCTGAAGCTATAACTGGTTTCAGCGGAACGGGTCGGCTCGTCCGGGGAAGAACCACCCCCTCTCACAGAAAACCAACGTAAAGTAACAGTGCTTGCATTGTTGCATTTCGTTCGGTCAGTCAGAGCGCCGGAAGCCCACATCCCCTTCCCCAAACACAGGCTGACAACGCACTTGCGACTCCCATGGTGTTGCTAGTGTCTATGGACGGTGGTGACACCAGGTGATAACATCAGGTGACTCACCAGTTCGTTTGGCACCAGACATAAAAATAAAAATTACTCTAACAATTTGGATCAAATTTTATATTTAAATAAGATTTTGCTTATAAAGTTTATCCATATAGAGGAGCTCTTTGAAAACAAAAATTTAGACAAAAAATAACTTTTTCTTTGACGAATTATTAGAGTCTATGTTATATAGCGCCATCTCGTAAATGATTATGGTATTTGCTTTGCTGCCAATGGACAATATCCTAATGGTACCTCAAAATGTTGTGAGATGGAGCTGTATGACATTATTTGAATATGTTCAACTTACATCCGATAATAACAATGTATTTTTATTTTCCTCGAACTGAATATGCTATTGACCTAGCAAGGTCTTAACAGCTTCACCGGACGACTAGTAACAATGTAATTATTATGTTAACCAACTGAACGAAGCTCTGTCTTTTTGGTACTAGGTATAATGGAAATTATAGATACCAATAACAATAATATATTGATAATTGATTAGAATGTTCTGTTACTTCTTAACAATTATGATTACAAACTGTTGTTCATTATTCTGCTGTTCGTACGTTAAATTGCTGTTGTTATTGTATCATATTGCAATGATACAATTATGAACTGAGGTATTCATTATACGTATCCTACCTTGAGTGTGAACAATACGAAGTACTTTCTCTTTCACATTTATTGGTAGTTGCATATAGTATTATATAATAATAATGATCCATAGAATAGTGATGTCGTCAGTCATTTTTAACATATTGCTTACATATCATTAATTACGTAGTATAAAACAAAGTCCTCTACCGCGTCTGTCTGTCTGTCTGTTCGCGATAAACTCAAAAACTACTGAACGGATCTTCATGCGGTTTTCACCAGTGCATAAAATGATTCATGAGGAACATTTTGGTATATAATTTGTCAACGATTGTTTTATAATCAGGGCGGGACAACGTCTGCCGGGAACGCTAGTATAATACTAATATTATAACACGAGCCAAACTGCGGTCAAAAGTGGGTGTATTTTATTATCAGTATGTAGACGTAATAAGGACTACTTCTAGATTAAAGATATACGAAAAATTTACTTAGACACTCCATAAAGTAAAGAGTAAATTATTAAACATAGAAAACACTTAAGCAAAGCATAACTTACCTCTGCCTTACACGTTTCATCATCGGATACATTGTGAGCTGTTTCGACTCCACTGTCTCCCTCCGCTGCAGACATCTCAGTCAACTTGTCTGTCAACTGAGTAAACATCGATATGGACTCATCAACGGGGCTCAACAAGTCGTTTAACTGCTTTACTTCTTTCTGACTCTCTTCTGCACCGTCCTTCACCGTCGAATGTACTGGAGCTATATCATCACATAAACTTATCGACTCTTTACTTATAGATCCGGAATGCATCTTCAGTTGTAATTCTTCGAAACTTGTTGACGAGGAATGTATAGGTACCAATTCATCGATGGATGTGATAGATCCTTTGCACTTCGTTTGATCATCCATAACTAGATTGTCCAATTCTTCACATAATAGTTCACCGCATTCAACGTTTGTAAATCCGTTTGCCGGAGAACTGTTTTTGCTGTCCGCTGTCGGTGTTTCAGCGAAATGCGACTCTATAGGTGACTGGAGTCTACTTGATGTCGCTTTAGTTTCTTCTGAGGTTTTCTCCACTGAATCTAAAGACGACAACGATACTTCGCTAACCGGTTTAGCTACTCCACATATTTCTTTCCTTTTTTTAGTTTGTACTGTAAACATTTAAACAATCAAGTCGTTACATTTAAAAATGAGCTAAATCCAAATTGAATCGTTCATATAACATGTTTAATTTCCAGCTTTTATACAATGAGAATGAAGTTCAAATATTGCCAAACAAAAAGTTTTTTTTTCTATATCAAAAGCAGGCAAACGAACAGGTGTGTCACCTGAGGTTAAGTGATCTCCACCGTCCATAGACACTAGCAACACCATGGGAGTCGAAAGTGCGTCGCCAGCCTGTGTATTGTATGAGGGTGGGAGTAGGGCAGGGAAAGGTGGAAGGGAAAGGGAGAAGGGAGCTGGACCTCTGGAGCTCTCACTGACTGAACGAAACGCAACAATGCAAGCACTGTTACTTCACGTCGGTTTTCTGTGAGAGGGTGGTACTACTCCGGACGAGCCGACCCATTCATGATGAAACTACTAATAGCTACAGGGTGGCTCTACCACCTACAAATTCTTGTTATGATCTTCATATTATATATGTACAAAATTTAAAGATCTTGAAAATATTAGGAATGGTTAAAATTGGGTTTAGCTTATTTTGAAATGTACTGACTCAATCAGTGATGCCATAAATCATAGCTAATGTTTTGAATCGTGAGTTTGTTACAATTCCACGCCTTAACTAACCAATGACTATGAAATTTCGCATAGAAATTATCACGGATAGAGAAATGGACCTAGTAGCTTTCATTAGGAATCGGTTAAATTCACATTAACGTAAGTGGAGTCACGGGCAAAAGCTACTATTCTATAAATGTATTGTATTGGTATAATTCTCAATGACAGACTTTAATTCTATAACAGGTTTTTAGCTTTGATCCGTAAACAACTCTTAAAATCAAGTTTAAAGTATATTCAAAACTAGACGGGGCCTATCGATTTCCTTCGGCATAATCGGTTACGGAAAAATCGAATCGTATTCGGACATCTATCGCCGCAAACGAGATTTCATTACCCAACAGACTGTCAGGTATCTATATATTAATACGTGATGCCTAAACTTTGTATCCCTTTTTAACGGAATTGTGCGAACGGATGAACGAGAAAGTTGGCATAGTTAAAGTTTATATGGAGGAGAAGTGTTTATTTTATATAAAATGCATTAGTAAATGTATTGTATTGGTATAATTCTCAATGACAGACTTTAATTCTATAACAGGTTTTTGGCTTTGATCCGTAAACAATTCTTAAAATCAAGTTTAAAATATATTAAAAACAAGACGGGGCCTACCGATTTCGTTCGGTATAATCGGTTACGGAAAAATCGAATCGTATTCGGGCATCTATCGCTACAAACGGGATTTGATTACCCAACAAACTATCAGGTATTCATAATCGATATAGAATGTCTACATCTTTGATTTTAAGTATATTTTATATGTAAACTGTGGTCTTCCTGTCTTCTAATAACTTCTGTTCTTCGTAATACAATATATTCATCTAAGTCTCGACTATTATTAAATGTATTCATCCATTAACACAGAAGTAACATTACGTTGATATTAATGGGACTGTGTTATATTCTCTCAACATAATTTTATGGATATTTCTTGTTCGGCTTTCCTGCATACCAGACAGACACAGCGGCGTTTTCTTTAGCCCCCTCAACTATTACATATTGATGAAATGTGAAAAATGTCGCATTTTGTTATCATAAGACAATTACATACCTAACTGCACAGTGGTTGGAGGTCTCGCACAGCCTAGATCCGGTACCCCAATATCAGCCAGCGTCACATAACCGGCCGTACGGTGTAACCGTAGTCGCTTGAATAACCGCCTCAACCCGGTGTGCTTCGACCATAGACTTTGTGTTTCTGTTAAAATAATTGATAATATTCATAATCGTAATTTTTGGAGTTTTTGGCTGAATTTTGGAATATCATGTAGTGGATTTTATAGTTTATTCATAATTTTATAAAACTGGTGGTGTTTTATGTAATATAGTTTGGTGATTGTGCAAAAGTAAAATGGATGGGAAATAATATCACGGAGCAGATCCTGACTTGCCACAAAATTTCCTTGGGAACTTCAAACAAGACTTTAGAATTAAGTGATTTAAAAGAATTAAGTGATAATGTTAAAATGTATACCAGGTGTGGGATCAGCGTCCGGTGGGAACATGATGTGGATTAGTCCAGCGGACTGACGGACTCCGAGAGCCTGCAGCAGTACGGGGCCGCGACGCAGTGCTGTGTTGGCAGCAGCCAGGGCGGCCGCGGGGGGCAGACCCCCCGGACCACCTCCCCCGGCGGCCCCCTCCAGTGCGCTCTCCGCCCCCCACCACGACACCGACACCCGCGAGTAACCGAGCAACAGACGCGGCACACTCCGTAGATATGTCCCTACGTACGGAGACCGACTATCAATAATTTTCAAATAATTTTTAGTCGCCAATGAGGAAGTTCTGCGACAGGTTGGCAACTTTTACATATCTAAAAAATTAAATATATAAAAAATAGTGCGTGAAGTCCCTCCGCACGGAAGAAGTGAAACTTTATAATGTGGAAATGAAAATAGGAAGGGAATGGATTTTTAGTGAAATCATATTGCTTCTTTAAGATAAACTTTATTAACATTGCTTACAATTCACAATTGATCGCATAAAGTTTAACGCAATAGTGCATTCATACCCACTCCATGGTAGCATTAAACATTTAACGCAACCTTGTTGGAAGTCGCATTAGAAGTTTCACTTCAAAAAGTTACATATCTAAGATATGATGTCTTCACGTAAAATGAACAGCTATTCTCGCAACAAATGAAGGAGAAATGATAACCGGACGTAGAAGAAAGTCATGACAGTGTAAGAATCAATAATAGGCGGAGATTTCAAATACTGCCGATTTTTTTTGGCCGTGCCAATAACAACAGTCAACATGCAGACTTGGTAATCAATCTCACTGACAGGAATTGTCCTAAGAACATTTTATAAAGAGAGAGTATGATAAATTTAATCGAATAAACATCAAAGCTACTCTTGGGAAGTTCGCAATATCTTTCAAATGGAATTTGAAGACGTTATGAGCCGTTAAAACAAAATTGTAGTTAATGTACACTGCATTTCAATGTTTCTATTGTTTAACATATGAAAACAATATTTATGAGTAACTAAATTTAATTCAAATTCATTTGGCGAGTGACAAAATAGAAATTACGCAGTCAAATTATCGTTAAACTTCGCTGAAATAGAATATCATGTAGTGGATTTTATATTTTTTATTTATAATTTTGTGTTATTTGACTCTATATTTTATAATACTGGTGGTGTTTTACGTAATATAGTTTGGTTATTGTGCAAAAGTAAAATGGATGGGATAATAACATCAGAGCATGGATTTGCCACTAGCCACAAAATTTCCCTGGAAAATTCAAACAAGACTTTATAATATGTAGTGATAATATTAAAATGTATACCAGGTGTGGGATCAGCGTCCGGTGGGAACATGATGTGGATTAGTCCAGCGGACTGACGGACTCCGAGAGCCTGCAGCAGTACGGGGCCGCGACGCAGTGCTGTATTGGCAGCAGCCAGGGCAGCCGCTGGGGGCAGACCCCCTGGACCCCCTCCCCCGGCGGCCCCCTCCTTGAGTGCCTTAAGTGCCAGGTCAATAGCGTATTCAGTTCGAGGAAAAAAAAAATAGATCGTTCACATCTATACAAAATTGACATAGGGTCTAACAAACTAAGGAAAATTAATAAGACACATCATTCCTAGAGGGCGCCAAACGATTAGACTCACAACCAAAAAAAAACAAATAAATAACCGTTATAATAAACATATGTGCACTTTACACACATTAGAAGTGAAACTTCCAAAAAAATATGTAATATTTATATAAACGATATACGGAAACAATACTCCAAAGTTTCGTAGTACATACTCGCACATACGCATGCACAAACACACAAACGTACAACACTCGGAACAGAGCCAGTGTTAGATATAGCAATACACAATGAGGAGACCGCGAATATAAGAAACACTGTATAATGTATTCTGTCTCATTCTCTCGTCCGTTAAATCCAGTACATAGATATATTTGTCTCTTTTTACGCACACTTCTTCGTTTAATCAAAATCCAAATTACGACGGAGCTAAAGATGTGTTCACTTCAAAAACAGCTTTATGAACTTATTATATAACAATTTCCACTGGCATATGTGAAAACTTACTCTTTCACTAATACAGTGCACTTTTTAGACTAATACACAAATGTGTGCTGAGATAGGCATTGTTAGACATATTTATTTTGTAACTAGCGGGCCCGGCAGACGTTGTCCCGCCTTGATTATAAAAAAAATCCTTGACAAATTGTATACCAAAACGTTCCTCATGAGTCCAACTTTATCCAGTGGTAAAAACCGCATGAAGATCCGTTCAGTAGTTTTTGAGTTTATAGCGAACAGACATACAGACAGACGCGGGAGGGGACTTTGTTTTATACTATATAATGATAATGAAATCCTAAAAACAAAATGTTCCTATGGCTAAGGATAAACGTCCTTTCATCCCTAAGTATTACCTGTACTTAGTGGCGAGGAGCCTGGCGCGAGCCGCTGCACCGAGCGCGTGCAGCGCTTCACAGCGCAGCAAGTCTAAAGGACGGAGCCGTGGTCGAAGTGAACGGAGCGCTATTCGGAGACACGCTGGAGCCGCTAAGTACCGTCTGGCCTCTCCTTCTATTTCAGGATCTCCAACAACCTGTTCATACGATGATCTTTACTATTTTTTAACATATAATACGAATGTATATTGATCTCTTATTATACAATCTTTAGCGATATAAATTGCAAGGTTCAACTAATGTTATAAATGTGAAAGTGATTTTGCTTGTTTATTATAGAACTTATTCCGATTTAGTAAACTCGGTCGCCCTTTTATAATCGCTCATAACAGTTTACTATTTACTGGCAGATATATAAAGTATTTTTCACGCAGGTATCATTCAATGTAGATGATTACTTCTTAGAATAAGAATTTTTGTAAGATATACAATAGAATATACAATATATTTCAGTCCTAATTCTTATATGTAAGTATATTGAGCGCATTATTTATTACGTAGTGATTGTATTAATCAATAACTTTTGCAGGCGTATAAAAACTCAACAAATATTCGTTACAATTCGTGAATAGTATAAGCTTTTTATTTTAGCAGAATGGTGAACAGCCAAGTACGCGAGTTCGAGGCTCAGCGTAAAGCTGATCTTGATACCAAACGCGACCAGTTAAAGGCTCGCCCTCCTGCTGCCATAACATATCATTATAAGAACGGCGTACTCACGTGCCCTCAGTGTGCACGAAGTTTCGCCGCGAAGATAGGCTACATAAGCCTACATAAGGGGTCAAAGTGGTCGCCATGGCCGAAACCGGTCGGAACAATCAATCATTATATTCATAGTTTTGTGTTATTTTGCTCTATATTTTATAATATTGCTGGTGTTTCGGTAATATAGTTTGGTTATTGTGCACAAGTGAAGTGGACAGAAAATAATTTCACGGAGCATGGATTCTGACTTGCCACAAAAATCCCTGAAAAATACTAACAAGAGGGCCACCATCTTGTTAGAATATTTAAAGTATGACAAGACCCTTGTAACATTATTACTTACTTGACAATGGCAATAATAAATAATCTTAAAGATTGGTTGTCAAAAGTAAAAAAAAAACTTAAACTATACTTAGAAGAAAAAAAATCGTACAGAATGCTCAAAACTTTCGCCATAATGATAGGAAAGTAAAAAAAAACTACCGCCAAATAACCGGTTTTTAGATCGTTCACATCTATACAAAATTGACATATGGTCTACCACACTAAGGAAAATTACTCAGCATTCCTAGAGGGAGTCAAACGATTAGACTTACAAACAAAAAAAAAACAAATAAATAACCATTATAAAAAAAACATATGTGCACTTTACACACATTAGAAGTGAAACTTCCAAAAAAATATGTAATATTTATATAGGAAACAAAAGTCCACGCTGGTTATGATGCCTTTTTCCAAAGTTTCGTAGTACATTCTCGCATATACGCATGCACAAACACACAAACGTAGAACACTCGGAACAGAGCTAGTGTTAGATATAGCAATACACAATGAGGAGCCCGCGAATATAAGAAACACTGTATAATGTATTCGGTCTCATTCTCTCGTCCGTTAAATCCAGTACATAAATATATTTGTCTCTTTTTACGCACGTTTCTTTGTTTAATCAAAATCCAAATTACGACGGAGCTAAATATGTGTTCACTTCAAAAACAGCTTTATGAACTTATTATATAACAATTTCCACTGGCATATGTGAAAACTTCCTCTTTCACTAATACAGTGCACTTTTTCGACTAATACACAAATGTGTGCTTAGATAGGCATTGTTAGACATATTTATTTTGTAACTAGCGGGCCCGGCAGACGTTGTCCCGCCTTGATTATAAAAAAAATCCTTGACAAATTGTATACCAAAACGTTCCTCATGAGTCCAACTTTATCCAGTGGTAAAAACCGCATGAAGATCCGTTCAGTAGTTTTTGAGTTTATAGCGAACAGACATACAGACAGACGCGGGAGGGGACTTTGTTTTATACTATATAATGATAATGAAATCCTAAAAATAAAATGTTCCTATGGCTAAGGATAAACGTCCTGTCATCCCTAAGTATTACCTGTACTTAGTGGCGAGGAGCCTGGCGCGAGCCGCTGCACCGAGCGCGTGCAGCGCTTCACAGCGCAGCAAGTCTAAAGGACGGAGCCGTGGTCGAAGTGAACGGAGCGCTATTCGGAGACACGCTGCAGCCGCTAAGTACCGTCTGGCCTCTCCTTCTATTTCAGGATCTCCAACAACCTGTTCATACGATGATCTTTACTATTTTTTAACATATAATACGAATGTATATTGGTCTCTTATTATTCAATCTTCAGCGATACAAATTGCAAGGATCAACTAATGTTATAAATGTGCAAGTGATTTTGCTTGTTTATTATGGAACTTATTCCGATTTAGTAAACTCGGTCGCCCTTTTATAATCGCTCATAACAGTTTACTATTTACTGGCAGATATATAAAGTATTTTTCACGCAGGTATCATTAAATGTAGATGATTACTTCTTAGAATAAGAATTTTTGTAAGATATACAATAGAATATACAATATATTTCAGTCCTAATTCTTATATGTAAGTATATTGAAATTGTTGTTAACATGCACTTGTTTTTATACATAGCGTTTCAAAATAAATTATCCACTGCAGTTGTATAACGCGTTCATTAATAGAGTCATAATGTTTGCTGGCACCTGAGACACAGGATTACCTAGTTTAGGTGGTGGGAGTCGTATGTAATTCTTAATGTAGTTTTTGATAGTTTGCGGTCCATAGTTCTAGTTTGATAAATTGTA
Source organism: Antheraea pernyi (assembly GCA_015888305.1). Lineage (NCBI taxonomy): Eukaryota > Metazoa > Arthropoda > Insecta > Lepidoptera > Saturniidae > Antheraea > Antheraea pernyi. The sequence goes on from MU159774.1 coordinate 94,165, forward strand.
TAATTTTTTGTTCTTTTTTATAAGTTTATCATTTATAGTCAACCTCTTCACTATTGTTGTTTTAGTATATTATACAATAGTATATATTATATTATCTGTAATAAGTTATAATTACTTGTAAAATAATATAACAGCACCGTAGTGTATTATATACAAATCAATAAATAATAATAAACTTTTCTTTTAATTATAAACAACGATTGTTACTTTTTTATTTTGTTGATAAGTATAATTTAACAAAGATAAATAACAAAGTTAATTGTTTTTAATATATTTACTAATATATATTTAATCATAACCAATAAAAAGCGAATATAAGTTTGATTGTGAAATTATATTTATCTATCGTGAGTATAATAAAATGAATTTAAACTTGATTTGAATTTTGTGAGTTTTAAACAGAACTGAAGGTTCAAATGGTGAAACTAAATACTATACACAAAAGATTTAATAAATAACTAAACCATATTTACAATTAAAAGTTTAGTTTGGTTTAGTTGTCAGTTTATTTTCAAAATCAAAATCACTTTATTCAATTTAGGCCCTAAGAAGGCACTCGTGAACGTCAAAACTACCACCGGTTCGGAAAACAACCCAGTCATCGAGAAGAACCGGCAAGAAACTCGATCTGGTTTATCTTTTTAACAAATATATATAATACTAGCTGTACCCGCAGCTCCGCACGCGTTTTTAAATACTTAGGTAATTTTAGTTTATACTAGCTATTAACCGTGGCTTCGCCCACAGTGCTTTCTCCAAAACGGTTAGACCGATTTTCATGGGACTTTCACTGGAAGATAGCGGACCTTATAAAAAGTAATTTAATTTATTTTAATTTAGACTAGCTGTTAACCGTGGCTTCGCCCACTGTGCTGTCACCAAAACGGTTATATCGATTTTCACGGGATTTTCACTGGTAGATAACGAACCTAATAAAAAGTGATTGAGGTTATTCTATTTTAGAATAGCTGTTACCCGCGACTTTGTCTACATGAAATTTAGCAAGATTTCAACTCATTCTTTATTTTTAATAAGAGAAATAATTATCAGCTTATTGTTTACAATTCGGCATTATAATTATTAATAACATTAATCATATAGAGGAAAAAATAAACGCTTGTCTGTTCCGCAAGAAATTGTATTATGGAACACTTTACGTAATACGTTTATAATCTAAGATCTTTTTAGGAAAACCTCTATATGATTAATGTTATTAATAATTATAATGCCGAATTGTAAACAATAAGCTGATAATTATTTCTCTTATTAAAAATAAAGAATGAGTTGAAATCTTGCTAAATTTCATGGTTACAGAATAAAATAAACTTTCCTAATATGTTGCAATAAACGCAGTGTATTATTTTTTATTAAAATCATACGTTATCTATCCTATGGTTGCTCAGTGAGCAGAACAATTTGACATGGTTAACCAACCATCAGGAATATTGCACAAATCGCAAGCTTCAACCGGCCCGCCTATATTTCGTGGCCACTAAGATATAGTTCGCTCACGCGGAAGCGGTGTACAATATCGATACTGCTTAGTTAGGTAATCTAGGACAAGAACTAGTGCGAGCAAATGTCAAAAAGCTAAAATCGCACAAGTGAATACTGCATAGGAAAATATATTATGTCCTACTGGTGGACTTGAGTTCATTAAAAATAGCAATTTAAATGTTTTACGTAAATATATAATGAAGGAGTCATTATTTCAATCATACGCTAATTAACTATAATTACGAATTATATTTTGGAAGTTTTCTATGTGGAAAGGACCTATAACTTTTTTTTTTTTTTTTATGTCATAGGTGGCAAACGAACAGGGGGGTCACCTGCTGTTAAGTGATCACCACCATCCATGCACACTAACAACCCCAGAGGAGTCGTAAGTGCGTTGCCATCTTTCGGAGGGAAAGGGAGAGGAGAGAGGAGAGGGGAGGGGAGATGGGTCTCCGGCGCTCTCACTGACCGAACGAAACGCAACAATGCAAGCACTGTTACTTCACGTCGGTTTTCTATGAGAGGGTGGTACTACCCCGGACGAACCGACCGATTCATGTTGAAACCAGTAATAGTTTCAGCCTGGCTCTACCACCATCTAACTTTATGATGTGTTACATTAACTGTACACGTTATTCAGTAATTTCAGCTACATAGGCACATTCGACTACCGTTTTAAACGATAGTAAAAACTTATTTCATATTGAATAACTACTACCGTTCCGAGTTAAAAATACACTCTTATACATTTGTCACAAAACACCCAAAATAAGAATAACTAGACAGCCCTTAGTTAATCAATATAAAACATTAGGTTCCCATAAAACAACAAAATCACTCTCAAATCTTAAAAGAGCTTCTCTATTTGTTTACCACTTTAATAACAAATATTGATAGTACTTAAAAATATAACTTAGCTAACTAGAACATAGGAATAAGCTTACCTTATCCAATTCTATAAGGAGACTGTCTAAGCTTTCATCGCTCAACTTCCCAACTTCGAACAAAGTTACAGCGTGACTTTTCAAATCCTGAAATGTATACACATTCTTTAGCTACCACTCGTTTCAAATCAATTTGTATATAGTATATTGTTTACCGGCGATAGATTCCCCATCATTAAATAAGCCGCTAACGTGGAATCGAATAAAACTGCAACTCTTCGACCAACTGATGACGAATTTTCATAATCATAACTCTGTAAATATCAAAACAGGAATATATGTTATTCCGGCTCGAAGGACCAAAACAATTGTTATAAGATTATAATACGTTTCTCACTTGTTTCGAGGTAGAAGGTTCTTGTTTTATAAGTACTGGTTCCATTTGCAGTGCATCTTCATCAATGCTAGAATCGAATGTCAATGGTGTTATCTGTCTATATCTGGGAAATATGAAAAAGTTATTTTGAGTACTTATTTATTCCAAATAGTTCACGGTCTCTTTCTCATCATTAGTCATGGGTCTCCTAACCATCAATATGATCCTTAACCCTTAAATGTAGACGTCAGCCTAAGAGATATTTTGTATTTTAAAGTTTCCTATAAATTAGAAATGTATCTAATTTACAAAAAAAAAATCATCTGTTGTCAGGTAAGTTATCAATATTTGATGTTACATTTGTAAAATGTATGGGATATGTGCCATTTTTTGGTAAAAGTCTACATACATCTTGAAAAAAAAACTCAATATTAAACCTGATTTTTTATTATTTACTTTGTACGTAGATTACGTTCTCAACAACATTTCTAGATAAAACAATATTTTTTTGTATTAAAAACAGAAATAAAACCGGCATATTTTAAGGGTTAAATTCTATATCTCTCATTGGAATATATGCAGTGATCTCAAGTCTTTCAAATATCATTGGTTTTTTTTATATTTCTGCAGACTCTTGATCCTCACCTTTTTTTCTGATTTCGTTTCGTTTTATTAATCATATCAAAAATCGTTGGTTAACTGAATCAATTTGGTTATTAGAAAACTCTGCGAATTAGTTTCTTTCATAGCTGATAAAGAAAAAATACTGAGTAAATCAAAGTGTACATCGCACTCTTATTTTTTATTGAAACAAAAAAAAATAGTAGTGGGTGGACATCTGAGTAGAAGCGAAATAATATATTTAAAATTTCATACGGTTGATGGTTGTGCGTTGTAACGGCGTCATTCCAGGAAGGATGTTGTGGCGATACCGGCGGCGGTTGTAAATTGTTCGCAAAACCCAAACGGCAATATAAAGAGACGGCCTGTTTTACTAGTTCGCACTCCACCTGTGACAAAATATGTGTTATAAAATTCAGACATCATAAAACTCACGAAGAACGTTAAATTATTAACAAATGACAATAAATTGCAGACAAAAAACGTTTAATATTCAACTATACTAAGAATTGTTTAATATCTCCAGTATTGTATTAAAGGACGATAACAGCAATTAGCAACACTACGTCGGTAACAAAAATAAATTTAATGGAAAAAAAGTTTAATTGATCCCTAAAACTCAACATACACTCTAAACAAACAAAGTTCAATTTACAAATAGAATTCAAAATGTCCGGTTCTCCAAGCTAATATCCGAAACAGGTGAAAAGATTTTAGTGGCAGATAGGGAACTATTCAAAGCAATATTTAAACTACCTATCATTGTCTATAAGCAGTAATAATAGAACTTAAAAGAGGTTGAACTAAAAAGGTTTTTTAGGCGGCAGGGTAGAAATGACAAAATAACAATGAAAAAAAAAACGATAGTCTACAATTTATACATCTCGAAGTGTCCATGAAACATCAAAACCATTTTCGGAATAACAACTTATGTTACAGCCAACACAAGAAGTCATTTTAAATTTTAAAAAAAAATTATCGGTCATAGGAACCAGAAGCAATGGAGGAAGAAAAATAGCTCGCCTCAAATGTTATCAAACCATTCGAATAATGACGTCAGCCTTCCAGAGTTTTCTACCCTCCTTTATTGAAAGGTATATAAGCCGCAACGCGGTGCATTCGATTGAGATTTCTACTCAGCGGCGGACATTCATCCAAGCGGACTGTGACTACAGCCTTTTTAATTGTAGTGTAATCGTACGATAGTGGGTCTAGTTGATTTTGTGTACGACTAAAAAAATTCTTCTGATGCTGTCAGCCTTTCATTTACGCACATTTCTAACAATACAAACAGTACAGTTGTTGTTATTTGATGTATATTGTATTATTCATCATATTCGGACGTCATATAAAGCGAACTCACATAATGTCGATGAGATTCAGGTAAGTTATCATTCATTGGCAATAGCCCAAATACCATAAAAATGTACGAGATGGCGTTGTAGGAAATAAGATCTAATAATTAGTTACATTTTTTTTTCTAAGAAAATACTTATAATAAATACATTAAAAAAGCAAAACCTTATCTACCTACATAACTTGATCCAAATTGTTAGAGCCATTTTTGAGATACACGAAATAAATTTATATGTATATTTACATTCAAGAGTTGTACGTTTATAATTGCAAGATTAAAATGAATGAAAATATACGGTTGGGATATTTGAAGAACATACTAAATCCTTCATAAACATTATTATGAACATAATCTGACCTGGAGTACAGTTGCCAAATCTGCGACACTGGTGTGCTCGTCAATCGAGACGAATACCTTGTACAATAGTGTCTCAAAATAATCGCCAGCGATGCGGTTCATCACAAACCCTTTTAATGGCGGCACAGACACTTTGTCTGCCGCTGTTATTGGCACGTCTAAGTATACTAGTCCACGCCTGAAATATTCATTTATATATAATGACGTATTAAAATTCTAGTTATAAAGTTTTCTGTAGGTAAATGTTTAACTTACAGAGGTTTAGATTCTATAATACCTAATCGATGTGGATTGTCTAAAAACCTTTAAGAAAGTTAATGCATATTGTAGGCAACATTAAAGTACAGTACTCTTCCTTCGATTTATAAAGGTTATTATTGTTTATAACAATACATAGGTTAAATATATATTTCACAATTACAAAGGGAAACTGAAAATTGTAAGAAAATTTTAATTCTTTGTGGGAAAATACTATAATTTCGACTTGTCGAGTAATGGAGGTGTTAGGTTTAAAGGTAAAGGGAATAAGTATATTTATGTGTAGTATTTTTCGACTTTTCAAGATTTTGTATACATTTTTATAAGGGTTAAACAGGAATTTCCTGCCTATCTTTGTGTGATAAAAAATGCTTGCTTCGTTTTTCTTGCTACCAAAATATAGGTTAGTTTAATACTGTTATTCATTCGTTTAGTTATTCATGTACCTTTGTACCTTACTTACCTTTGTGATTGCTTTCAATCACAATTTACAAAAACTGGTTATGAGTGACCGTACCTGTATAGGGTTTTGACGACGTTGTAGTCAAGAGTGCCGGCTGTCTGCGAGCCACAGTCAATAAGCAAATCTATTATTCCTTTCTCGTTTTCACTCAAAGGCTAAATTCAAACAACACAATTTAGTATTCTGACAGAATGCAGTAAAAAAATCAAATGAAATACGAGAGTTAAAAAAGTGTTTTGTAAATTAACACACAACTACAGGCAGTTGGTAGGCAGTGTCTTGGTAAAAAAATTTTTTTTCATGGTATTTAAAACATGCAATTTCATCTAGTCCGGGTCGTGAATAACTCTAATATTCATGAAAACTTCATTTCTAACGATATGTCGCTAACATGCTAGTTTTCCAAAAGATCCTTATTTCTAGAAAATATAATGACATTAACCAGCAGATTCGGCAGATTTTTTATGACCCAAATCTCAAAATGGCGGATCATGTTTTTAATATTTTCATCATCGTAAATTGCAAATTTCCCGGTTTAGCAGAATAAAGGTCCGTATAAATAACAAAAAAAAAAAAAAATTACATTTTACATAAAAATTATAATTTAACAATTACCTACTTATTTTGTTATTTTTCAAAAATTTGTTTATTACAAATTTTTGGTATTTTTTAAAATTTATGCTGCCAACAGTCTATTGATCTCTGCCTCATGAGAACTACATTCGTTTGTGGAGCTTTATGGTTTTAGACTATCCAGGGATGAAACAATTTAGAAATCAAATTTAACTCGCACTTAGTACTTGTAACTCGTTGTTAGTAATTTAAATGCACAAAATTATTTCTTAATATTCACAGAACAAAACTCCATTAAAACAAACAATAAGAACCGAAACATAAATTACCTTCACATCCTCTTCAAGAACATATCCCAGCTCAACTCTCCACCAGGGCAGCATTGGTATATTCAATGGTACACGGGGTAGTAGTGCCCGGATAGCTTTAGAACGTCCACGACGCCCGAGCGATCTAGCCTTCGCTATTAATTCTAAATACTCATTACGACCTATACCTAGGAGTCGGAGACCTACAAAATATGTTAACATAGAAATATCTCTTGGAACTTTTTTGACCATGCCAGCAGAGCTGTGGGTATAGGTACCTAATATACAGGATGAAAGTTCAAAGAATAGCAATATTCACAGAGATTACCGACTACTCGTTTCTAGTTCTAAATCAATTAAGACAATAGTTGCTTAATATTTGAACTAATTATCTCGAGAAGAACAAAATTGACATACATTCCGATCGCTTAGTTTATGTCACTATGACATATTCAGTGTGCGTGCTACTACTCCCCTCCCATTACCCGCCCCGCGCGTCGCCACCAAACCGTGCCTCAATTAATTATTCGTTGAAAAGGATAATTTACGCGTTACGTAACGTTAAGGTTATTAACCCCGGATGCACCCTCGCGATTCACCTTCACTTTCGTTCCAATGATTCTAATAGCGTTTCACTTTTATATGCATACTTTTAAAACTCTTAAAACAAACATAATCTTAGTTATTTGTTTCTTTGTTGTTTATTAGTATTTGTTTTGATATTATTATTTTATATGTTAAATGTGAGTATGGATTATATTTTTTTTTAATATTGCTACTCTTTAAACTTTCATCCAGTATAAAACTAGCTTTTACTCGCGGCTTTGCTCACATAAATGTGGATTTAGCCTATCTTTCGGGAACGATATTTTCCAGGATGAAACCCTATGTCCTCTGTGTACCTCTGACAATGTGTATGCAAAATTTCTACTATATATGTAACTAACAAATTCACATTCATATTTACAATATTTGTAAGGATACTTTGTTATTATTTAGAACTTGTTTTATGTGAAAAGAAAGTAAACTAAAACAGTTGTAGCTGACGTTATTAATGAAAACATACACAAAACAGTTTGTGAAGATAATGGACTGAAACATTAACTTGATATAGTTACACATACAATTTATAATACTCCTATAAAATATATCTATACTAATATTATAAACCTGGAGGGTTTGTTTGTTTGTTTGGTTGCACTAATCTCGGAAACAACTGAACTGATTTGAAAAATTCATTCAGTGTTAGATAGCTCATTTAGCGAGGAAGGCTATATTACATTACACTAAGACTAATAGGAGCGGAGAAACAATGAAGAATGTTTTAAAATCAAAAGTAACTATTGCATGCGGATGAAGTCGCTGGCAGTAGCTAGTATCAATATAAAATAATTACTCACAGTCAGCTGCAGTAAAATTAGGCATAGTGTCGTAACTCTTTTCCATTTCAATTAACAATGCAACTACTTCCACATAATAGATAAATGGGGTTATCCTTAAACCTGCAAATTAAAAAAGATTTTTTATTAAGCAAACAACTTCTTAATAATCAAGATATATTATTGAGCATAAAAACATATGATATATACATAAAAAATGTAATTAATGAAATAAAACTCCTGCATTAGTGATCAAACTTTATGTCCCAGGGATATTACAATGATAACTTTTTTTAAATCAGGACACAATTTCACTCAAGGCCTTTGCATTCCAATTTTCATAAAGTTTATAAGATAACTTTTTTTTTTGTGTCAATTCTTTTTTTCTTCCTACTTTTGGCTGTTTGCTCGAAAAATTAAGAGAAAAATTTTTTTTTTTTCAAAAACTGTACTTTTACAACTCCTACTGGTGAACCAGTGCGAGTTACACAAAAAAATACTAAGACTATTTTAAAGAGCGTGAAATTGCCTACGAGTTCCATCAAACCGCTTTGCAATATTGTAAAAGCCGGGTAAGCATTACAAATTTGAAAAAAAAGAAATATTTTTTTACATGCATCTTGAACGGTAAAACTTTAAATTTAAATTGTAAGTACTTAAAATTAATATTAACAGCTCAAAATTGGTGAGATTTTTTTTTACCTATATGTAGATTAATATTTTGCATGAGCAACGAAAAAAAAAAAAATGCGGAAATGAACCACCCTATTATATATATAGCCTACTATACTGATACAGAACTGACAAATATGCTTAACCTATAGAAGACATTCATGTACAATGATTGAACACAGAACATTTGGTATTAATATAGTTAACTGTTAAAACTGTACATATTCCAAATAATCCATCAATAATAAAAAATTAAAAGGTATAGTGAACCAATAGACATAAAATATATTTACATTCCATTGGTATCACAATTTATTTGCAATAAAATATGTGTTATATTTAACCTTTAACAATCATATCAGCTAAGTGATATGGGTACAGCATGAGCCTCTGTATGCTGCTCTGAACCAGTGTTTCATAGTATTTCCTTTCATCTTTGCAGACTGATCTCACTGTAAACAAAATATTACAAAGATAAAAACGTATATCCTAAATAATTGTAAAGATAATTATTTGATTATATTCAACCTATCATTCGATCATCTGAGGATTTTTTACAATTCATGAGAGGATGTAAGCAGTAAACAATAGATTTAAAAATATAATGTAATTTTTTTCCCCCTTAGACACAGTTATGAAATAATTGTTACACAAATTTAGATACAATTTGAAGTCTACACAACCTACTTTTTTTTGTATTTTTACTTTGCCACTTCTTTCGAAATGGTGTATACAATATCTCCTGATATCCATCTGTTTGAAATTTACTACAGTTAATTTCATAATATTACCTCAAATATGATGTAAGCTTTTTGATTCAGTTTCATAATCAAAGGATAAATTTTTTTTTAACACTAAAATTAAAATTACATTGAGTTTTTTCATATAAAGTCTGTCGTAATCACAAAAAATATTCTACCTGACAAGATAATGATTATATTTTTCTATGAGAAAAAAAGGTATTTTTCTGTTTTAGCCTATGTCTAGGAAAGAAATCAAATAAACGATCAGAGAGTATCTGTAAAACAAAATTGTATTTTAAAATTTTTATCATTTCAAATTATTCACTAAAATACTATATATATGTGGAAATACATTTTACTTTGTGATATTTAATCATGTGTTACAAAAAAGTTTATTTTTATACCTATTTTTTGAAGTGTCATGATGGTGTAACCTCTTAAATAAGAGAGAGGCTTCAGAGTGTAAATTAAAAAGGATAGCTTGAATTCTAGAGTAAGATTGACTTACCCAAACTTCCTCTATATCTGAGTTGATTCTTTATACTGAATTCAAATATATACCTTTCATATTCTTTTAAAGAGTCACCTAATAGCTGAAAATAACATTTTAAATAAACCAAATTAATGTATTTATCAATAAGTCGAGGCTTATTATAGTATATTCAAATTGAATTGTTTTAAAAGTAAAAAATGAACGCCCATAAGAACTTTGAAACAACCATAGACCAATTTAAAACTTTTTCTTAATGATACAAAAAAAAATGATATAAAAAGCTTGTACTTATATTGATTAGTCAAATAATAGCTTAATCCTGAGCAACTATATAAGTTGTAAAAAATCAAAAGCAAAAAAAATTGGAAAGATAAAAAAAACAATACATGAACAGAATAATTTAAGGTTGATTTTCATGACCTTGTAGTTCAACAAAATATAATACCAAAATATTATTCACTATGATTATCAGCAGATATACACAATTATCAGTTATTTTTTATTACCAAAACATAGGTCACAGACACTTCGCATGTTTTGATTTTATGTGACTCATATTTTTTCTCCCGTTTATTTCCAATATAAAAAAAGTTAAAAACAAAAGATTACAGCTTAAACAAATAGTCAAGCAGGAAATTTTGTTGAGAAAATGTCACATTTTTTATGGAGTGAGTTATATGACCTAGATATTCTGTCGACCGGATAGTAAAAGCCTAAATTAGTAGATGAATGAGAAATATAAAATGGAACGTATTTATTAGATCTCGGAAACTTAGTAGGAATATTAAATTTGAAGTGATTAGTAATTTGTGGACAGTCAATTTTGTCATGAAATATATTAAATAAAAACAGAAGTTCCAACATCATTCTTCGATTATTTAAGGAGGATAGTTTGAAGTGGTTAAGACGGTCATTATATTTTGTAATTTTATTGTCTACATTGCAATTGTAACAAAGATGCCATAAAAATCTTTTCTGTACACATTCTATGTTTTTTATATAAATATCATAATGTGGATTCCAGATTAGACTGCCATATTCTAAATTAGGTCTTACTAATGATTTATATAGGTGTATTTTAATGCTGCAATTCTTAAAGTTCTTGCAATTCCTCAAAACAAAACCTAGTATTTTAAAAGATTTTTTAATGATATTAAAATATAATACTAAAGTAATTTATATATATTTTATACAGTGAATGTTTAACAGAAGTTACATCACTTAATTTTTTTTATGCACTTAACTTATTACTAATTATGAGATCCACATGTTTTTAGAAATATAAATACTGTACCGAGACATTTCCAATAAAGGTGTTTGATTTTGTAATTTGAAGAATATTGTTAGATAACTATTCAAAGGTTTTAAAAAAGGTTTGACACGTAATATATTTTAGACGGCATGAAATCAACATCTTGATCCCCTGTTTGACTATGAAGTAAAAAATGATCTACAATAACAATTTTCTAATAGATCTTTGTTCCATCAGAATCCAACATGCGGTTGAACTTTTACTATAACTTACTTAGTACTATACTTATTTACTATGTAAATGTTTATTTACATAGCTTCCACATCATAACAATTAGTATACTAATAAATATACCTTTTTCACAGTGCCAGGCAACTGAGTCCATTGTATTTTTTTCCTTATACATTCCTCGATTTCATCCTCCATAATGGAGCTCTTATCAATAAATAATCACTACATTAAAATAAAATTTAGTGATTGCCCTTGGAATGTTTATGAACAAAAATTAGAATATTTTCTAAAACAGATATCATATTTCTGATAAAGCCATAATAATGTTGCCAGATAAATTTGAAAGATGTCAAATAAATGTCAACAATTAGATTAATTAGGGTAAATAGAATTTACCCAATTCCCGAAAAATGTAGGTCATATACCACAAATTGGGTGAAAGGAAAGTTGAAGATTGAGTCCTCACCAACTTCAGTCAAAAAAATCAATATTATGTATGTAATTCCAACATGCATGCGTGATTAATGTGTATCTGAACACCTAGAGCGACGATAAAGAATCAATAATGTAATACAGTTCTTATTATAAATGTTAAACCACGAATTACTGATAAATACATTTTCAATTAAATTAAAAATGACAGACTGTATGATTCATCAATTTCGACTGTATAATAGTACTACTTTATGCCTCGTTAATAACTCAATAGAAACATACGGTTAATTGTACTCCTAATTATTATTAATAATACTCAAGCCTTGCAAAGTAAAAATAAGTATAATTTCATACAGTTCAATGGTTACCATGAACAGGACTAATCTGTCTTTACTTAGATATTTGATCATTTTTTAAATCATATTATCACTTTCTTCATAAAGACTAGCTTTTTTAATATTTCACTTTTATTTATTATCGATTAAATTGTTTCTCATATTTCTTTAAAGATGCAAAGGTATAACAATTTTCGTTTCCTATTTGTACACTTTTATTAGGTTTACTACTTCTTCTGAAGTTAAAAGACGATGACGCTGAAATGATTACACGGGCTCACTACTATACGACTCTAGACTGACACGAATAGCGTAATAATCATAGATAAGATACTATATACTGAGAGTACTAATAATACTTGGAGTGCGTAAAATAGACTATTTATATGATCATATAAGGTATTTATAGAGACGCGATCATTCATTTGTTTGAACGACATTCTATTTACAATAAATACAAAGTTTTGAGTCAGTCTGCCAAAGAGGATGACATACTCGGTAGCTACACACGCCAAGGATAGAAAAAATAGGTCTCAAATGTATCTATCAAAAAGAATCCATAGATATTATATGATATATTTCCAATTAGTTTCCACATTACAGTGTACCCTAAGATTGTGCTATGGCTTTATTACAAAGTTTACCGCAAAGAGTATAATAAGGATTATAGGGAGTTTATCGACAGGTCAGACTCGTAATAGTGGTTATCAAACTCTCTTTACGATTGAATAACTAATAAATGTTAAAACGTTAGACCCTCACAGTCTTCGCAAAAATTCCAATGATATACATTTCTCTGTAATCTGGAGTATTCCCAACACGGAATAAAGAATAGAGATTCCCGATGAATTAGCAATCCTGTTGTTTACCCAAAGTGTACCTATACATATACTAGCGGGGCCGGCGGACGTTATCCCGCTCTGATAATAAAAACATTAACAAATTATATACCTAAATTTTCCTCATGAATCACTTTGTCTACTGGTGAAAAACGCATGAAAATCCGTTCAGTAGTTTTAGAGTTTATAACGAACAGACAGACAGAAATAGGATAGGATAGGTGCGATGTCAGGAAACTCCTCGTGGTGCACCCCGGGCAACGTCGGTCCCTTTGACCGGCGGCTGATACCTGACAAACTGGGCTTGCTTAACGAACTTGATTCTCTCATCGTCTCGACGACGGGGCTCTGGCGGGTTCGGCGTGCACTTGCACTGCCGTCGGGCGTGTCCCCTGTACCTGGGTAAGCCTAGCGTAACCCGTCAAGAGAGTCGGCAGGTCCTCTGACGGGGGTCGCACTAGAGACTGATCTCCCATCAGCCATGCATCCTCTCGTGGTGCGCCGCCGCTTAGGATTAGGGTATTTTTTATAGAGGTTGTCTTCCTCGCGGTCCGGGCAGTAAAGCCAAGACCCTCGGTTCCATTGGAGCCGCGAGACATGACCACGACACTCCAACTGGGATTACGAGATCGACGGTA
>MU159774.1:111577-132440 GCA_015888305.1 Antheraea pernyi
AGTAACTAATAAAATCATCTGAATGAATTAAGTTCATTTACTTTATATCTACTCTCATTATCATATCATTAAAATTGCAATAACTTTTGATAGAGTGAACTGATTTGTGTGAAGACTAAATGCTACTCGAGGACATGCTTTATGATATTTGAAGTTTTATCGTATACGCAGTACTTTTAGTCCAATCATTGTAGTAAGTTTACCTCGGAATTCGAGATACCCAGCTAAGTCTGTAAATACTTGTATATTGACACCCTAAAAGTTGTCTCAAAACCTACATATGGTAGGGTGTACGCAACTATTAAATTTAAAAAATAACAGGTCAAAGATCACAAAAATCGGTTTTTTTCCATTTGGCGCTTTTTTTTGTAAATATCTCATTTCCTATGGGTTTTTTTGCTATTTGTATTCATTATCAATATTGTAGAATATAAAATTCTCTACAAATTTTGTTAAAAAAAAATTTTATACAGTGAACCGTTTTCAAGATAAGAGGGCGGAGAGCGCGCGGTCACAGTATCACTTCAGGTCAACCGGTGCCTCCGGTCGAAAACGCGCCATATATAGTTGATGTACTATTGATAAATCAATGATTATAAATATTTGTCAATTTTTTGATTTTGATATATTTTATCATTTTTTCCCTAACCTATCCACTTTTAATTATGTATTAATTTATTTCACAACACTTACCTGCCCATGTAATTGCAGATTTGTTAATGAAAATATAGGAATTATATATTCGAATTTTAACCTAATTAATATTAATAACTTCTTACATGATGCAAAAAAACAAATAAATTATGAATTAATATTTTTATTAAAAAATATCACTCAATACATTTATTTATTTATTTTTACTTTTAGTAAAAAAATGGAAGAAAGGGTACAAATACTACAATTTATAATTTTAATCATCTTCTTCCTTTTTATCGTCGTCTTCCGGCTGCTAGTAAATTTCTTACTGGTCTTCATTATTGTCTTCAACGTCATTTGTCTCAAGTTCTTCCATGATTTCGGGGTCAAAGGTTCCATCTTCGTTAATGTAGCTCTAATATGGTAGAGCATTGAGACAAGCTTGCCCATTACATTGGCCACAAGCTAAAGAGCATTGCAAGCTCGCTTTCCTGCATCCGCATCGCGAACCACCACCACTCTTGCAGTTGCAGAAAGTTGTATTTAGCAAATCTTCTGGAGCAGGTGGTAAAATTGCCATGATAGGCTCCAGAAAATCGTTTCGCATTGCCCAACCCCATACCTGGGGTTCCAAATCATGCCCTAACCAAGTTTGAACTTGATAATATACACGTTTGAAATGTTGATGAGCAGCATGCACTTGTTGGTGGAATATTTGAAAGCAGCACAGATTTATTAAGTTTTGGAGACTTGACGTAATGCATATAACGAAGATGATCGAGACTTTTCAGAGATTTCGGAGCATTATAGACTGCCAATAAGATTTGAGTTCCACTCTCTAATAATCTCTAGGCCGAACAATTTTCTTCCTCAAATGCTGCAGCTAGTTCATCCAAATTTGTCAGTTTCTCAAAAACTTTAAAAAATGATTTTTTTCCCCTTTTTAAAAAGCGCAGAAGTTGTGTCACAGCCACTTAATGCGCACAGAAATAAAATATGTGTTTTGGAATGAGGATAATTATCAAAACTTTTAGTCGAGTATATCTCCGTTTTTACATTTTCTTTCCCAACTTTTTTAAAGAAAATTTCTTGTTCGTAAGACAGTGTACGCCCAATTAAAATGATAAGTAAATCAATATCTTGTCCTATTATAACTGTAGTTTTTTCAGACTTTGATTCGTCAATTGCAGTTTCAACAATAAGAACATCCGCATCATCTCTAGCTTGTTTAGTAGTAATATTTGCAGCTTGTAATTTTTCAATTAACATATTAATGAACATATCTTTGTTATTTCGATTTGATAAGAATTTTTCTTGAGTAACTGGTACAACCATTGTTTCATCGAAACATACTTCATACGTTTTTAAAAGTGCAGCAGTTCTTCTCTGCAGCTCCATAGCTTTTACGTTCTTACTTATTATAGTCTGAATATCCGTCAAATACAACAATTATTTTGGAACTCTAATGCCTTTGTTAATAATTCATGTATTTATCAAAAATAATAGAAAAACTATCTTCTCTGCTCCATACTACATGATGAAGAAGAAATCCGCCATCAATAATGAACGTCACATTATTTTCATTGAGTACAAAATCAATTGGTCTCACGTTGTCCTACAATGACGATTTTGTTGTTTCCCACATACATGTATAATTCCCTGGTATAATTTTTGACGTAGTGGAAGGATTTTAAAATTTACAGATTTTAAAGATCTTGCACTTAATTATTTTCTATTTAAAATGTCATTAGTGTAAATAGGAATATAATTATATTATGAGTTAAGTGTTTCCCTTAACATTGGCCACAAGCTAAAAAGCTGCACAGATTTATTAAGTTTTGGAGACTTGACGTAATGCATATAACGAAGATGATCGAGACTTTTCAGAGATTTCGGAGCATTATAGACTGCCAATAAGATTTGAGTTCCACTCTCTAATAATCTCTAGGCCGAACAATTTTCTTCCTCAAATGCTGCAGCTAGTTCATCCAAATTTGTCAGTTTCTCAAAAACTTTAAAAAATGATTTTTTTCCCCTTTTTAAAAAGCGCAGAAGTTGTGTCACAGCCACTTAATGCGCACAGAAATAAAATATGTGTTTTGGAATGAGGATAATTATCAAAACTTTTAGTCGAGTATATCTCCGTTTTTACATTTCCTTTCCCAACTTTTTTAAAGAAAATTTCTTGTTCGTAAGACAGTGTACGCCCAATTAAAATGACAAGTAAATCAATATCTTGTCCTATTATAACTGTAGTTTTTTCAGACTTTGATTCGTCAATTGCAGTTTCAACAATAAGAACATCCGCATCATCTCTAGCTTGTTTAGTAGTAATATTTGCAGCTTGTAATTTTTCAATTAACATATTAATGAACATATCTTTGTTATTTCGATTTGATAAGAATTTTTCTTGAGTAACTGGTACAACCATTGTTTCATCGAAACATACTTCATACGTTTTTAAAAGTGCAGCAGTTCTTCTCTGCAGCTCCATAGCTTTTACGTTCTTACTTATTATAGTCTGAATATCCGTCAAATACAACAATTATTTTGGAACTCTAATGCCTTTGTTAATATTCATGTATTTATCAAAAATAATAGAAAAACTATCTTCTCTGCTCCATACTACATGATGAAGAAGAAATCCGCCATCAATAATGAACGTCACATTATTTTCATTGAGTACAAAATCAATTGGTCTCACGTTGTCATCCAATGACGATTTTTTTGTTTCCCATACATACATGTATAATTCCCTGGTATAATTGGTGACGTAGTGGAAGGATTTTAAAATTTATAGATTTTAAAGATCTTGCACTTAATTATTTTCTATTTAAAATGTAATTAGTGTAAATGGGAATATAATATATTATGAGTTAAGTGTTTCCCTTAACTATTTTTTAATTTTAGGAAACGGTTATCACTATTATTGAATAGATATCGATTTAATATGCATGAAGAAAATGATAAAATATAAGATAATAATTAATAAAAATTGACAAATATTTATAATCATTGATTTATCGAAAGTTCATCAACTATATATGGCGCGTTTTCGACCGCAGGCACCGGTTGACCTGAAGTGATGCTGAGACCGCGCGCTCTCCGCCTCTATCTCGAAAACGGTTCACCGTATGAAAACATGTTTTTAACAAAATTTGTAGAGAATTTTGTATTCTACAATATTGATAATAAATACAAATAGAAAAAACCCATAGGAAATGAGATATTTAGAAAAAAAGCGCGAAAACAGCTTTTGTGACCTTTGACCCTGAAATTGAATAATCAAATCAATCAAATCAAAAATACTTTATTCAGTTTAGGCCCTAATAAGGCGCTTATGAACGTCAAAACTACCACCGGTTCGGAAAACAACCCAAAGATATTTAGAAGAAAAGCGCGAAAACCGCTTTTGTTTTTGACCCTGAAATTGAATAGTTGCGTACACCCTACCATATGTAGGTTTTGAGACAACTTTTAGGGTGTCAATATACATGTATTTACAGACTTAGAGCTGGGTATCTCGCATTCCGAGATTCTTACCTAATTTAAGCTTAAAATGACTGGACTATTTAGCAATGATACGTGTCCACACAACAGACTGACATTTGAAATGCACCAAAAGTACACGCTAGATATACATTCTTATTATATTATTTAAAAAAAACATTTCCAAAATTAACCGCCTTCGATGTGAAAAACTAATAAGGCACTAAAAATATGATGCATATTCATGGGACACGAGAATGGACCAAAACTTTTCGCAGGCCGGCATGGCAGCGGCGACCACTCGGTGGTCGCCGTTGTTTTTGGACTGTACTGTGCTTACAATCAGGCAAAGTGCAGTCACTTTGCCGTGCTACAATAAAAAAAAAATATAGATGATATGAATTTAGGTTTGCATTGACTTCAAATATATTATTAGGTAGCGCGAATATCAATATTTTTTATTGAATTTGGCTAATTTAATAATTCAGTTATTTTAGGGGGACCCCCTCTGAATATAACCAATTCAAATAAAAAAATAATAATTAAAGTCGGTTCATAATTGACGGAGATATCAAATAACATACATTAAAAAAAATACATAAAACCCAACGTAGTAACCTCCTCCTTTTTTGAAGTCGGTTAAAAATACTAGTTTATTAAGACGTTATTATGACAAATGTAGTGTTAATGTTCTTCCAAAGAATCCCTTAACCACTAAGGTAGGGCAATAAAGTAGGTAATTTAAAATATAAAATTGTATGTATAAAAAAGTAGTAGCTTCATAAATTGTGAATATCAAAGCGGTAAAAAATGGTTCTAAATCGTTTAATTAAGCACTTATGAAAGACCTCACAAGTTAACATGGTCGCTTGTTTTATAATAAAGGCCGTAATACATGATGACAACGTGAATACAATTTCTTATTAAACTATTCCTACATCTAATTATGTATTAAATATATATTTAAAAATGTATCAATGACTAGCTTTTGCACGCGACTTCGTCCACGCGGAATAGTTACTTTGAGCTTACTAACAGGCACAGGAAGAAAAAAACTATATTGGAACATGCTTCATTGGTGCTCCGCTCCTATTGGTATTAGCGAAATGATATATATTCCTCGATAAAGGAGTTGTCTAACATTGAAAGCATTTTTCAAATCGGACCAGTAGTTCCTGAGATTAGCATGTTCAACCAAACACACAAGCTTTATGATATTAGTATAGATGAGGGTACAAATAAATGTTAATTACAAAAAATACAAAATGTTGTAAGAAATATATTGTATTTTTTTAATATTTTGACAATATAGAATCGAATCACCCGTCTCCAACATATAGCATAAAATCTCTATGCATGTAATCAGTTGTAACAAATTTCTTGTACATGTAGCATCTTATTTCATTATATTCACAAGATCTCAATTTCTTTATAGCCTTAACATATTCATTCACATCTATATAATGGTTGATACTCTTATAATCTGGCAGCAACTTCAAAGCAAACATATAAGTTTCAAATGAGTTATACTCCAACATCTTTAAACAAATAATGACGCACGCATTATCTATTCGCAACTGTAGGTTATCATATTTAAAACCAAAATGAATAAATATATCTCTCAAGTGAGATTCTAATTTACTGTGAATATTTCTGAAGAATGACACATAACAATTTCGACTCTCTACTAATTTAATAAATAAGCTAACAAATTCTTTTGCGTAAGTATTTAATGACTCGTTAATGAATATCTCATTATTTATATTTTGCTCAAGCTTTTCTTTTCCATCAATTATAGCTTTTTTAGTCATTATATACAGACGTATAACCCAAAACATATTGTAAATTTCTACCCTAGGCAAGTTGTCTTGTAATTCTTTCAGTATTTGTTCAAATATTACATTGATTTTTACCCAGTATCTTATTTCTTCTAATTTATAACTTTCATAAATACGCTTGTTAATAAATTCAAAAATAAATCGTTTTAGAGTAGACTTGCATTCATAATTCTCACTTATATTCCATAATTTTATGGATTCTTTTATGATGAACATAACTAAGTCAGATTTCTTGTTGAAATCATTGTCATAGGTGAAAAATGAAACATATGTATGAAGTAGATCCCATTTAGAGTCTATTAAGGATTTACATGCATCTGTTTGTTTATGGGTAAGTTTCGTCTTCTCTTGTTTGAACATAAGATTTATGTGATTGTAAATAATTGACTCTACAGCTTCTTTATTTATCAAACGGATATAGTATCCCATTCGCATTATGATTTTTTTCCTGTACGTAATAAATTTTCCATTTTCATTTAATTTATCAACCACATTCCATGCTATTTCCAAATATTTGCCAGTAAAACGCTCAGGTAAGCAATCAGTAGTTAAAAATGTGAATATTTTTTCATCATCCTTTTCATGTATACTACTAGTGAATGTTTTCAAATCTTCAAACAACTCATTTTGAGTGTCCTCATCTACATCCGCTATTTTCTTGATAATCGCTGCATAAAGGACTGCCCTCAATGAAACGTTTTTAGTTCTTTCCCATTCTTTTAATAGCAATTTTCTGAAATCCTCTATTGCGAACCACTGGAAGGCCATACGTAATAAGTGATTTTGCAACGATAACGGTGCATCCAATAAAGACTTAACAAATTCCATGCATAAAGGTTTAGGAAGTTTATTTGAGTAGGAACTGAATATTGGTAAACAAAAATGAACATAGTCACCTTTAATATACATCAGTATGTCAGACAGGGAAATTGGAGGTCTGCAGTAGCAAGCCATGTTGCAAATAGATTTTTGGATGTTTAAGATATTCGGATCGATTTTAGTGTGATCTATTTTAGCCTCTGTAGGAACATACTTGTATATGAAATCTTTTTTAAAATCAGTATCAGCTAACTCTATGATACCATATACGGCAATTCTTACTGCATTAAAGCAAGGATTAGATCACTGGAGAAGTAAGTCCTTAAAATTTTCAAAAATGTGTTTAATTTGTAACTGGACCGCATTTGCATAATGTAATGCTTTAGTAGTGGTAACTCCGATACTACTAGTTTTTTGTCCTTTTTCAAGCAAATTATTAAGGCTTTTTGTTGAAATTGTTCTTCTAAATCGTTTATATAAATGGAAAAGTTCAATTTCATATACTCAATGACAATTTCGGGAATATTGGCTTTTCCTATCAAGGGTAATATATAATTTATACACCTATTCATTTCATCATTTTCTTCAGCATTGCAAATTTTGTTATCAAAAGTTTTAAATTTATCCAAATGAATTTTGAGTAAATACTGATATACAGTATCTTGTTTTTCTTTAGGTAATTCTACAATTTGTGTCTGGATTGTGTAAAATTCATCTGTCTCATCTAGAAAATTTCTCAATGTTTCAGGTACCTCTTTTCCGTTAATAATGCTATATATCAGAATTACATGTCTGTAGAGACTTTTAGACTCCACACAACGAGAGCACTCCGTTTGTCTAAGATTACAATTCATACTAGTACAAAAATTGAGCAACAGTTTGTTAAAAGCATCCCAGCATCTAGTACTGAAATTGTAGACATTATGTTTATATAAAACTGCATCTATAAAGTCTTGTTTGTTATGCTGATGGTCCTTAAAATGCCTTCTATAATAATAATCAAATAGAATCTGTAATTCACTCTCACTCTTAGCAGATTCCACTAGTACAATTATTGCTTTGGTTCTGGTGTCAGTGTCAGTAACCGTTTGTATATATGCCTTAATTGCAGCGAAAGCTTTATCAAATGACACAAATTTGTACCACATGAAATCTGTATCATTGCCAAACAGTTGTAATCCAGATTTCATGAGCCTTAAAGCCCAATTCTCTACTTCTTCTGGGGTCATTAATTTGAATAGTTCTAATTCGTAAAATTGTTTATTAGTTTCAAATTCCTCCCCTGGGTAGTGATCATTAAAAATACTTTTAATAAAGTGCATTCTTTCCTGCAAAGGAATCTTATCAATTATATAATCATATGTTTTACAAAAATTCTTGTACCAAAAATCCTTTACCTCGGGGCAGTCATGAGAAATTAAAGTTTTTATATAAAATTTAGCATCATCTACTGTGCTATGCCGAACTAACACACTTTTATTCAACAGGCCCAAGTAAATCATAGGTTCCTTGTAAATTTCATCCTTGTGCCTTTTCATAATATCCTTTGAGATTCTCAATCCTATTGGTTTAATGTAATCTATCATGTCATCATCCAGTTCACAAATCTCAAAATATTTTGTATCTGATATAAAATAAAAATATCTCAGTTGATGCAAAGCTCTTGCCTGATCATCCTCGGATCCTGTATCATAATATGCTTCAGCTAAGTCAAAAGAATTTCCCACAAAAAGTTTGAGAAGTTCATTTGATGCTCTTAACTTAGATATTATGTTTTCTTCTTTAAGCTTCTCTAGTTTGTATGACTCAGGTGTATGTATGAGAAATTTCATTGCAACATTTGTATATTTGATTTTATTACAATAGGTGTAGAACTCTATTGCTCTTTTATCATTCATATAAACTGAAATTGTTGTAAGAAACTTTTTTGTCAATTTATGTGACATAACTGAAAATATGTTATCATGGAGATATTCAGGGTTGATGATGTGAGAGTATTCATTGGCATATAACCAAGTAGCACACTTTAGTGCTTTCGAGATGTACAAGCTATCACCAGACTTAAAAACCTCCATGATGTAATCCACATCTTTATATTTAGAGGCAACTCCAATTTTATATAGCTTGTCAATATCAGATTTTTCAGTCTGAGATTTTATTTCATCAAAATTAATTTTCTTTTTTACAGCATCATTGATCTTTCCATTAAGTTCCTTTTGTCTTTCAGCAAGACTAATTCCAGTTAATTCTATCATGACAGTATTGATCCCTTAAACAAAAATAATACAATAAATACAGCACAATTCTATTTAAATTTCAAGATGTAAACTTATGATAAATATTTAAATATATAGATGGTATAAATAAACTATATACAGTGAATTTCAGTTATAACGATGGCGGAGGGGGCACTTTAATGTCGTCGCTATATACGGAGGTGGTTATGTCCGAAATAATAAAAAGTCATGTACATTTGTATTTACTTATCATTTATTTAATTATGGTATTCAGGGGTGTTATTGAAAAAAACATGTTATAGTGCACTGTTTAATTTTAGATTTTTCTGCACGCTGTAAGGTGTATTCCATTTTCATAATTCCTTCTACATCTAAATTATTTTGACCTTCACCAAATAAACAGTACTTTTTAAGCGTTTTTATAGCACACAATGTATCTCTAGTTGTTGGAATTTCATTTAGATTGCAATCTTCTTCCTTTTCTTCATCCTCCTCTTCTTGTGTTTCAAGCACAGGCTCAATTATTTCACTATCAGTAGTGATAACTTGATTGTCAATATTCACATAAGTTTCCCAATCCGTAACTGTTGCTTCCGCTGATGATAACCTCGCCAATGGTAAATTGTCCAATTCATCATCAGAATCGTCAAAAATTCGAAATTTTACCAAACTCAGAATGTGATAAACATTTTTTAATTGTATCTGGAGTAACTCGTGACCATGCTGTTGTTAACATTTTAATGACATCCAAAAGATTGATGGCAAACGGCTTTTTCAATCTCGTTTACCATTTTCTCCACTAGAAACTTTTGATAATGGCTTTTAAGAGTCTTAATTATACCTTGATCAATAAGTTGAATAACTGATGTGGTGTATGGTGCCAAAAATGCCAGTTTGATGTTACTCAACATTTTGAATTTGTGGGTGAGCTGGACAATTGTCAATAAATAAAATGATCCTCTTTTTGTTTCCTCTTAGCTGAGATTCCCATTTACATAAAACTTTTTCAAAAATCTCGATGTCATCCACGCTTTTTTGTTGACTTCGTAATCAACTAGCAAGGCTTTTACACTCTTGAAACACCTTGGTTTTTTCGCCTTTCATATAACCAGCAATTTTTGTTTTTTGCCTGCCATACTTGAAGCAACAAGCACGGTTATTCTATCTTTTGATAGTTTGCCGCCAGCACACTTTTCTCCTTTAAATTTTAGTGTTCTATATGGAGTCAATTTAAAAAATAATCCCGTCTCATCAGCGTTCCATATATGACTGTCGGTATAAGCCTTCAGTTAATTTAGGCAAAACTGTTTCCAACCAATTGTCACAGTCATTTTGTGAAACACTGGTGGCTTCTCCACAAACTTTACAAACCACTATGTCATGACATCTAAATCTGTATACCCAGCTTTCTGAACATTCTAAGTTTGTCTTCCCAAGCTGTCTGGCAAAATGATTAGCTTTCTTTTGCCAAAGAAGACCGCTTATGGGTACATTTTGGCTTCTCTGAGCTTTAAACCACACTAGGAGAGCATTTTCAATATCTTGATGATTTTTGATGATTCAAAACACTCCGGAATTTTAACGCAGTATTTCTACATAGTTGATATTGTAGAATGTGAAACTCCAAATTGTTTACACAGATCAACATTGTTTTCTCCATTTTCCAGTCTTGAAATGATGTCCACTTTATCTTTAATAGTAAATGTACGTCTAGGAGCCTTATTCACAGGCTTAAGAAACACTGTTCACTCACTGGAAATTGCTACGTAACTGATTCATAAGATTAACTTCATACACATGCTGAGTAGACTACTTAGCACAAACGGTCAAACAAATGCCTTGTTTGTGTGTAGGAACATACAGACAAAGCAATTGCTTGACCATCTGTGACTGTAAACAAAGGATAAGAAAGCTTGATAGTTTTATGAAGAAGTCTTTGTGCCTTTGCGGACTCAATAGCAATATCCCTAAGGGATTTCCGGGATTATGTCATAAATGTTTCGTAGAAACAAGTTGCTATACCCGAAATTGACCCTATATCCAAAATCACTATTACCGAATGAATTTCTTACGAAAGTATGCTTTAAATTCAAGGGACGTAAGTTTGACGTCGCTATAACCAAAAAGTCGTTACAACCGAGGTTGTTATTAATGAAATCCACTGTATGTAGTAATAAAATATATTTAGGTATTTTTTTAACTGATACTATTGACCTAGCAAGGCTTTAACAGCTTCACTGTACTGTTTAGGTATTAGTACAAAGTGAAAACAGTACAAGTAAAAAAGAATGAGGTGTAAAGGACCAACTTTTTTGCAAGTTTACCTACTGAAGTCTATTTTTTTTACTTAAGACTCATTTTATCCATTTAAATGGTATGATAAAATAATTGCATATTGATGGTTTGCTGTGAAAACCCAAGTGCATAAAAGACATTTATGAATTATTGAGTCTTGAATGTTTGAACAATTAAACCACTTCAGTACATCTCTTTTTGCCATGAAACAAATGATTTAACATAACATTTAAACCAGTTTCGCCAATATGAAGAGAAAGAGAAGGATATTAAATATGTAACAAAAAAAAATGTCATTCAGAAGAATTTCGCAGTATAGTCCGAGTCATCGTTTATGGCCGCTCTGAATATAGCATTAAGTTCGGTCTTGCGCATAATACAGTCCAGAGGTTAACACAAAATAAATTCAGAAAATTAGTATAGTAATGTACCATTTACGTTTATTCATATTTAACTAGTTTCGATATTATACCTACCTATGCCTTAATGACTCAGGTCGTAATGAATTATCATTGAAGTAGATAATTGCCTGTTACATTGTTGCTACTTTCAGAAGATTTTTATTTATATTTTATATTTATATTTTATAAGATTTTATGTATGCGAAATGAAAGTTTGATTCCGATTGTGTCATCTTGTAAACGGTTTGACAGCTGGTTACGAAAACCTCTTTAAAAGAATTGAGCAGACATATACATACATACAAGCTATATAGATATATATAATATATACAAATAATTAGATTAGATAAAAATGAACAAACAATTAAAATTAAATCATTACTGGTGTAATTAAATAACAGTAAAAACTAGAAACGTGGTCGATCTAGAGAAACCTGGCAAAGATCTATGCTTGCAGAGTGTATGAAAATTGGGCTTACTTGGAGTGAGGTGAAGCGTCAAGCGATTGACAAATCGAGAAGGAGAAGCATTTTGTCTGCCCTCTGCCCCGATAGTTTCGGGGACATAGGATCTCAAGATAGAGAGGAAAAACTAAAAATAGAGGAGCTCAATGATAAAGTAATAGATAAAGCAATTATAATTAAATCCCAATCACATTTAATCACCTGGTTTGTGAGTTTTGCCTGATCCCATACTGTAATTGAATGATCCCTTTATGCAGTATTTATTTCAATCTGTGGTATATATCTAGTAGCATATATTGTACAGATATTATGCATGTTGCAATAACCCTTATTGTGAATTAAATACATTCATAATAAATAAATAATTTGTAATAAAAATAAACAACTTTCTTTTGCCAAAGAAGACCGCTTATGGGTACATTTTGGCTTCTCTGAGCTTTAAACCACACTAGGAGAGCATTTTCAATATCTTGATGATTTTTGATGATTCAAAACACTCCGGAATTTTAACGCAGTATTTCTACATAGTTGATATTGTAGAATGTGAAACTCCAAATTGTTTACACAGATCAACATTGTTTTCTCCATTTTCCAGTCTTGAAATGATGTCCACTTTATCTTTAATAGTAAATGTACGTCTAGGAGCCTTATTCACAGGCTTAAGAAACACTGTTCACTCACTGGAAATTGCTACGTAACTGATTCATAAGATTAACTTCATACACATGCTGAGTAGACTACTTAGCACAAACGGTCAAACAAATGCCTTGTTTGTATGTAGGAACATACAGACAAAGCAATTGCTTGACCATCTGTGACTGTAAACAAAGGATAAGAAAGCTTGATAGTTTTATGAAGAAGTCTTTGTGCCTTTGCGGACTCAATAGCAATATCCCTAAGTGATTTCCGGGATTCTGTCATAAATGTTTCGTAGAAACAAGTTGCTATACCCGAAATTGACCCTATATCCAAAATCACTATTACCGAATGAATTTCTTACGAAAGTATGCTTTAAATTCAAGGGACGTAAGTTTGACGTCGCTATAACCAAAAAGTCGTTACAACCGAGGTTGTTATTAATGAAATCCACTGTATGTAGTAATAAAATCTGTATGTGGTAATAAAATATATTTAGGTATTTTTTTAACTGATACTATTGACCTAGCAAGGCTTTAACAGCTTCACTGTACTGTTTAGGTATTAGTACAAAGTGAAAACAGTACAAGTAAAAAAGAATGAGGTGTAAAGGACCAACTTTTTTGCAAGTTTACCTACTGAAGTCTATTTTTTTTACTTAAGACTCATTTTATCCATTTAAATGGTATGATAAAATAATTGCATATTGATGGTTTGCTGTGAAAACCCAAGTGCATAAAAGACATTTATGAATTATTGAGTCTTGAATGTTTGAACAATTAAACCACTTCAGTACATCTCTTTTTGCCATGAAACAAATGATTTAACATAACATTTAAACCAGTTTCGCCAATATGAAGAGAAAGAGAAGGATATTAAATATGTAACAAAAAAAAATGTCATTCAGAAGAATTTCGCAGTATAGTCCGAGTCATCGTTTATGGCCGCTCTGAATATAGCATTAAGTTCGGTCTTGCGCATAATACAGTCAAGAGGTTAACACAAAATAAATTCAGAAAATTAGTATAGTAATGTAGCATTTACGTTTATTATTATTTAACTAGTTTCGATATTATACCTACCTATGCCTTAATGACTCAGGTCGTAATGAATTATCATTGAAGTAGATAATTGCCTGTTACATTGTTGCTACTTTCAGAAGATTTTTATTTATATTTTATATTTATATTTTATAAGATTTTATGTATGCGAAATGAAAGTTTGATTCCGATTGTGTCATCTTGTAAACGGTTTGAAAGCTGGTTACGAAAACCTCTTTAAAAGAATTGAGCAGACATATACATACATACAAGCTATATAGATATATATAATATATACAAATAATTAGATTAGATAAAAATGAACAAACAATTAAAATTAAATCATTACTGGTGTAATTAAATAACAGTAAAAACTAGAAACGTGGTCGATCTAGAGAAACCTGGCAAAGATCTATGCTTGCAGAGTGTATGAAAATTGGGCTTACTTGGAGTGAGGTGAAGCGTCAAGCGATTGACAAATCGAGAAGGAGAAGCATTTTGTCTGCCCTCTGCCCCGATAGTTTCGGGGACATAGGATCTCAAGATAGAGAGGAAAAACTAAAAATAGAGGAGCTCAATGATAAAGTAATAGATAAAGCAATTATAATTAAATCCCAATCACATTTAATCACCTGGTTTGTGAGTTTTGCCTGATCCCATACTGTAATTGAATGATCCCTTTATGCAGTATTTATTTCTATCTGTGGTATATATCTAGTAGCATATATTGTACAGATATTATGCATGTTGCAATAACCCTTATTGTGAATTAAATACATTCATAATAAATAAATAATTTGTAATAAAAATAAACAACGCCTTTCATAGAAATAACATTTTTCAAAGTGGATGGGTCTTCTAATAATGACAAATATTCAAGAAAAACAAAAAAAAAAGGAAATAGCAATAATATGTATTAACAACAACAAAACTAAATTGACTTCTGAATGCGACAGTACTGCAACTAGTAACAAACAGGACTCATGTGTCAATGTAGATGAAATAGGGGGCCAGGTACGCGCAAGCTTCCACCCCTTTTACTTCACTTCCTCCCTCTGATACCTAAATTTGTGTCCTGGGGATCTATTTCAGAGCGGTTAAAATATTTGACGCGGACTATACTCTGTTGATGTTTAAAGGAACACACATAATAAACTAGATAATAAATACCAATAAAATGTCTTAACAAAAAATGCATTAGGTATGAGGTTATTGTAAGGGAATGTGATTTTGCTTTCCCACATGCATTTTTAAAGTGTTTTAGCATGATAAGTTTGATGTTTTATAAATATTTATTGTTGTTTTGTAATTATTAATCGATAAAAATGAATTATAATTTAAAACAAGCGAGCTAGTCAAAGCAAACACAACCAAGTTACTTTAGGTTACTAGGGGAGCAGAACTCTAAGTTGGTTAATATTGCAAATTTCTGATGCAAGTCATATTTTTAATTCAGATAATTAATTTCTTTAACTTTTTTTAGACGTTAAATATTTGGGTGCCAAGTGAGGACAGAAGTTTGGCGTAAATAGTGATTAGTAATTTTTTTTCTCTCAAAATGTATGCTTTTCTATCAATCATTTATTTTTTCTTGCATAGATGTTCTTAGTTTTGTACAAATTATCATTTTTTTAATTGCAAAATCAACATATTCTTATCCAAAATTATCATAATTTCCAGTACTGTTTATTAGAAAACTATTACAGACTTCAAATTCTGTTGATTTTTTTTTTCACACAATTTACACTATTCCAACAATCATTACCATAGATAAGATACTATATACTGAGAATCATTACTTCTTCTATTTGTATAGACATACTTTAGTATAAACGGTTTTTTTTACTTTAAAAATCATGAAGTTGCTAATATGTATACAAAATTACCAATAATAGTTCGGAGGTGACAAACACTTTGAATGAACACAAAACTTTGATCATGTATACAGTTTACAGGGTTTACAGTATATCTCAGTATCTTAACTAACTAACGACTTTCCGCGGAGGGGGTAGTCTCCCTCGCCAACCCCACCTCGAAAATATGCGAATTTCAAATGGAAAAATGCACAAGCAACAATGCACAAATAATTACCAAGAATATAATCACAAAACAAACCGAGCTAGAATTACTCTTTGGCTAGAACTAAAAGATTACTTTACATGAACTCTACAAATACTTGTACAACTATTAATCTGTGCTCTACAAATCAACATGTTTCTTGCACAGACTATTTCTTATGCCATAGATAAGTTGTGCTATTAGGCCTATTAGCAGTGTGACCAAATTTCATTTGACGAATCTACTGCTTGTGGAGATTAAAAGCTACTGAATTCTACCAAAAGAGAACGAGAAAATACTAAAAATCTATTATATTTTTTTGCAGTCGTGTTACAACGTAAAAACATGAATGTTTTCTTGATTAAACGATAAAATAATTTTTAAAAAAACCAAAGAAACCACCGTTAGTTAAAGAAATCAATGTTTTTTTTGTTGTAAATTAAATTCTAAATAAAAATATAATTTAAAAAAATAACAAAATAAAACTTAAAATTAATATTCTTCGTCTTTACGTTGGGTAACATTGTCATAAAGATGTTTTGAGTCCATTAACTTAAATGGATTATTGCAGCAACATTCTTATTATTAAATCGATTTCGATCTTGATTTTTAATCTTTTTTTTATATCAATAGGAGGCAAACGGTCAGATAGGTCACCTGATGTTAAGTGATCACCACCGTCCATAGACACACCAAGTGTGTTACCATCCTGAGTTTGGGGGATGGTGAATAGGGAAGGGGAGGTGGGTTATCTAGCATCCTCATTGACCGAACGAAACGTAACAGTGCAAGCGCTGTTACTTCACGTCGGTTTTCTAGGAGAGGGTGACACTACCCCGGACGAGCCGACCCATAAATGCTGAAACCAGTAATAGTTTCCGCGTGGCTCTACCACCTACAGTTAATCCTATTAATATCGGAAAATATTCTTTCTACTTGGGCGTTTAACAAAGGTAGTATCGTCATTTGCTTCACAAATGGGGACAAATTGCCATACTTTGGCAAATTGACATACATGGTTTGCTATTCGCATCACAGATTTGGCTGAATTCACTCCAAAATTTATCCACCATAATAATTTCAGACGTCGAACTAGAAGTTGACAAAAAATTACACACGGAATCATTTAATTTTAATTCCCTATATTCATTGTCAACTATTTGCATGTTTTCTCTTGCAACTAAGTTAGGAAAACTTTGGAAGTTAGAAAAAAAAAGTATTCTTATCAGATTTCGAAATTCACCATACACTGCTTTTTGGTGTATATTATATATACTAAGTTTCATTTTAAACTCGATTATAAAAATTCTTAATAAAGGAATTGCCACTAGTCTATCACACTCTATGCTCACGGCACGGGTAACGAAAATAATGAAAATTAAATAGTTACAATATATTAGTTGATAGTGGGAATACCCCACATTTATCTGATATGCCAAAAAAGTACCAGAATAACTGAAAAGCGTGAATTCTACTGAAATATACCGAATATATTTACATACTAAATTCTGTTGCCAGTACCTCATAATCTACCAAAAAAGTAGAAATCTACTAAATCTGGTCACGCTGCCTATTAGTCACCTTTTTACGGATAGTATAGTACCTACCAAAGAGATAAATAAAAATTATAGGAAAGAGAGGCCTCTCATGGCTAAAATCATACAGCAGTTAAAATACGCCATCTATCCATGATGAAACGTACTAATTATAATAAACCTACATACGTATAGGTACCTATATTTGCCTTTATATACTTATATTTATACTTTTATAGGCCTATGTTAGGCGTTTTCAATGACACCCGTAAAAAGATTACTAAACATTTTTTATACTACATAATTTATCACTGAGATACTATTTTCTGTTCATAAAGATATGAAAAGTGAAGTGATATTCATTACGAAAAAGAAAAAAAATCACACCAACATACATTATTATTGACATTGTGTAACTATGATTTGTGATTATACCAAAAAATACATTAATACAACCTGAATATTATTTCTAAACCTATAAGTTGTTTCTATATCATAATTATTCTTAATCCGTTAATTGCATAAAATAAAAGTACCTTATATAGAATAATCAGACAATTTTAATATAAAAACTCTATGTTATAATTAAAACATACTGAAATAAAACAACAGAATTGATTATTGTGTTTATTTTGTAAAGTTTCTTAACAATATTTAAAATACCAAGGTTATGAAAACTTATAATTAAATTAATAGAAATATTAAAAATAAGCTTAATGAACAATAACTTAAAGATAAGTCTCAAGGAACCATGATTTAAGTTCTCAAAAGTACATACTTATCTTACTTACTATGAAGTATATAACTAAACTTGCTGGAATGTTGCAGCAAAAACCGATTACAATGGCAATGACAAGTTTCATTATTTCATTTATTTCATATTAATTCTTTCTTATGTTTATTATAATATAACCATGCTACTCTCTTTAATTTGTTGTTGTCATAATAATGGTTCTTTTTTACTAGTATTTCTATTTGCTAGTTGCACACTATTCTTCACAACCAGTAGAGGAAAATGAGTTTAAAAAATGATCACAGATATCATCACAAATTTATAACAAAATGGTTTTATTTTTCTGTATACAGTATGTGATTAGAGTACAATTGATATGAGTACTTTTAATAGTAGATGTAAATACATAAAATAAATATTGGTTCAGACAT
This sequence comes from Antheraea pernyi, assembly GCA_015888305.1. NCBI lineage: Eukaryota > Metazoa > Arthropoda > Insecta > Lepidoptera > Saturniidae > Antheraea > Antheraea pernyi. Next base: position 130,190 of record MU159774.1, read on the forward strand.
ATATGATATAGTCTAATCTAAAACGTTAAAAAACACAATTATAAATTAAGCAGTTAAATACAAAACCCGGCGATTTTCTTAAATGAAAAAATACTTCATTAGCGTTGTACAAGAAAAAAAGACCTAAAGGTCTGTCTGTTACTAAAATATTTTACTTTTCTCGATGCTTAAACTTTTCATAATAATGGTTATTTTTTACTAGTATTTCTATTTGCTAGTTGCACACTATTCTTCACAACCAGTAGAGGAAAATGAGTTTAAAAAATGATCACAGATATCATCACAAATTTATAACAAAATGGTTTTATTTTTCTGTATACAGTATGTGATTAGAGTACAATTGATATGAGTACTTTTAATAGTAGATGTAAATACATAAAATAAATATTGGTTCAGACATATATGATATAGTCTAATCTAAAACGTTAAAAAACACAATTATAAATTAAGCAGTTAAATACAAAACCCGGCGATTTTCTTAAATGAAAAAATACTTCATTAGCGTTGTACAAGAAAAAAAGACCTAAAGGTCTGTCTGTTACTAAAATATTTTACTTTTCTCGATGCTTAAACTTTGGAAGAAAAGATAAAAACCTAAAAGGACTACTTTTTAGTGTCATGAAATATTTAAACGAGATTGCACTACAATAAGTTTTAAAAAAGTTGCCGGTAAAATGTTTGCTGCTTGCATTGTTGCGTTTCGTTCGGTCCGTGAGAGCGCTGGAAGCCCACCTCCCCTCCCCTCTCCTCTCCCTCTCTCTCCTCTAATGCTTCCCCCAAAGGGTGGCAACGCACTGGCGACCCCTCTGGTGTAGTTGGTGTCCATGGACGGTGGTGATCACTTAACATCAGGTGACCCACCCGTTCGTTTGCCACTTATGATATAAAAAAATAAAAAATAAGATATGTTACATTAAATCATCTAAAAAATCTAAAAGCTGGAGACTTTCTTTACATGAAAAGAAACTTTCATTGATATTGTACAAGAAAATTCCTTAATGTTACTCTCTCTTATCAAAATATTTTACTTCAACTAATGCAAAAACTTTAAAAAAAATGTTAAATTAAGTAAAGATTGGTCCAAGTATAAATTAAATAGTTTACACTGTTAAAAAAACCACTGTTTCGGAGATGAACGAAAAAGATCATTTATGCACATTCATTATTGATGAGATGTCAATTATAATTAATAACAATGTTTAAAATAAAAAGTTTACTAAAACTTATAATTAAATTAATATAAATGTTAAAAATAAGCTTAATACACAATATTTTAAAGATCAAGGAACCATGATTTAGTTCTATAACATACATATTTTATAGCAACTAATCTTGCTGGAATGTTGCAGCAAAAACCAATTACAATGACAAGTTTTATTATTTGTTTAATTTCATATTACTACTCCATTCTATTTCTTATTTTTATTATAATATTATTAGCCACCAGAAGTGGATTTATATAACAAAAAAAAAAACACAAATCTCAACACAATAACTCACATCGACAATTAAATAACTCAAGTAACTCAATAAATCAAGAAACCCAAGAAAATAGAAATAACAATGTAATTTGGAAGAAACTTACGCAATACAATACTAATCCCGACAATCCGTCGGGACGAATAAGCGAGAATGTCCCTAATGCAACGTAGAACAGAACCTTAGCCACAGTGCAGAGCTGAAGCTCAGCCACAGCTCAGAACAGAAGCTCAGCCGCAGAGCAGTGCAAAGCTCAGCCGCCGCTAGTCCAGGCAGAGAAGCTCACCCAGCTTTATCATAAACACAAGAAAATGGTCTGTCAATATATTACTACTACTATAACTCACAAAGCCCTTAAGTTCATCAGTTCCTGAATTATAATGCACTTGAGGCATAACTGACATCTCATTAGAGATTGATGTGGATAAAAGATCTTCATTCATCTCCGAAACAGTATTTTTAAATGTTTAAATACTATTTAATTTATACTTGGACCAATAATTACTTGACAACAATTTTTTCAAAGTTTTTGCATTGGCTAAAATAAAATATTTTGATAAGAGAGAGTAATATTTAAGGCTTTTATTGTACAATGTCAATTAAAGTAACTTTTCATCTAAAGAGAACCTTTTAATTTTTGGGATGATGGAGTGTACTGTGTACTTAGTGAATATTCTACTTGCAGAAGTCTTTTTTTTAAACTTGTTGTAGTGCAATCTCGTTTGAATATTTCATAGCACTAGAAAGTCGTGCTTTAAAGTTTTTATTTTTT